>BJBW01009176.1:0-42433 GCA_004320125.1 Scolopax mira
GAAAGAGCCCCCAGATGGTGTTTCAGCGGTGGGGAGGAGGTGGGGGGCTGCAGAGCTCCTCTGCCCGCCGAGGGCCGAGTTCATCCAGCATCCCCAGAGCCTTTCCCATCTCATCTCTCCCTGAGGAGCAGGGAGGCGGGGGGGGGAGACAGGATGGCTCTGCTTTAGAGAGCAGAGCACACAGACATCTCTCCAGTGGATGGGGGTCCTGGCAGGATTGCTCAGGGATCTCCTTTTGGCTGCCTTCGCTAAAAATTTTCTTCCAGGGAAAGGACTCCCTCTGCCTGCTGGCCATGAGCTGGAGGAGAGGAGAGGATTGCTGCAGCCGCCGGCAGCAGCAGCCCGTAAATCTGTGCGGGGAGACGTCACCCTTGCATAACCCCCAAACCCCCCCCCTCCCCCCGTCATGCTGCTCCCAGCATCCCTGCATCCCTCAGAGCAGCCCCTGTCCTGCCTTGCCCTTCACCTTCAGGGTTCCTGCCAGGCCTTCCAACCTGCAAACCATCCATCTCCTGAGCTGCGCAGCCCCTTGCCCAATGCCTGCACAGGGCAGATTTTTGGTAGGACCCTCCACTCGCGTGAACAAAGAGAAATGAAATCTTTAAATCCCCCCCCCCCCCCCCCCAGGTATCTTCTAGCTGCAGCCAGCCATTTACAGCTCACTGCTGAACGATCCAGTGGTTACAAACATGAAGGCACTTCACGGTCATTAACTAATTAACAATCAGAACAGCCTTGTGAGACCGTCACATTAGTCCTGGCCAGTGGAGAGGAGCAGCTCGTCCCAAAGCTGCGTCAGAGCCCGACGTGTGTGTGTCCCCCCCCTGCCTGAGCCTGGCTGCAGCCCCCGCTTCGCTCAAGGGGCTATTTTAAGCAGCAACACTGGACTTATTAAAGGCTCGGAGAGTTCCCCTGATGAGCCTTAGCATGTCCCCTCTGTCTCCCTCCCAATATAAGCTGGGTCCCGTGGCACAGCCTGCAGCCACAGGGCTCGGGGTGGGGGGGGGGGGAACAGGATGGTGGACACCCCAGCCCAGTGTCCCAGCCCCACGGTGGGGACAACTGCAGATGCCACACTGGGAGTGAGCTGGTCACGCTGCCACACAGCCCTTTCGACAGCGGGGACATCGCCTTTGGGCGGCAGGGAGGGATGATGTGTAAAGTGAGAGGGAGAAGGTACATGAGAACCACCTGGTTTTTAAAAGAATGTCCTTAAAATACCTGGCCTGAGCACGTGGTGTGTGCTTATGCCATCTTAGTGCCTTTCCTCTGCGAATATCTAACCCCGTTCCTGAGAACATTTGCAGTAGTTTGCTTTTAGTGGCAAATCTAATCCTAACAATTAAATTGAAAGTATAATAATAATAACAACAACAACAAAATAATCCAAGTTGTGCGTCGGCGTTTCAAGGTGACAGGACCATTTTCACTTACTTTCTCGCTGGAAAGGCTGACCTTTCCTTCAGTCTCACACGCAGGGCGCGCAGGCGACCGGCTCAGGCAGTTTTACGAGGCGGGTGACCCGGGTTTCTCTGATTACTGTAACCCCATCCCCAGCCCCGTGCACAGCCTTGGAACTGGGTCCTCTGGGTCCTTCCAGGGCAGGAGAAGGATGGGTTACACCTCCAGCGCCGGGCAGGCAGAGGGGAAGGACGGAGGCTTATCTGGGGAGAAAATGAGTGTCTGCTGGTAGGGGCTTAAAAAAAAACAAAACAGGAAGAGAATAAGGCGGTGGGAAACTTTGGGGTTGAATCCTTGATCTTCCACTATGTAGGATGTGTGTCACCTCCACCCCCGGGGCCAGCTCTGAGCTTGCCCGTTCTTCTGCTGACATGGGAGATTTTTGTGCCGTTGAGGGAAAGAAACTCAGCCCTGCTCTCACCAGCACGAGAGTCAGGAGATGCCCAGGTGCTGGAGCAAATTCTTGTGTTCAGCAGCTGGGAGTTGCAAGAGGATACCTGCAACCCTGGACGTTCTCCAGCACCAGAGCTTTCCTGAGCAACCCACCCTTTGCCACCTCACTTAAACACCTATGTATCTGCACCCCCTCCAGGTAGCCCCTTGTCCCAGCAAGGAAGGCCCTGGCCCTGCTGTGTGATGGTTCCTCGGTGGTGTTTAGCAGCAGGATGGACTTTCATAGAACCATATGGGGTTGGAAGAGATCATCTAGTCCCTCACTGGAGCGGGTCTACCCAGAGCAGGTTGCACAGGAACTTGTCCAGGCGGGTTTGAATGTCTCCAGAGAAGGAGACTCCACCATCTCTCTGGGCAGTCTGTTCCAGGCCTCTTCCACCCTCACAGGAGAAGTTCCTCCTCATGTTTAGGTGGAACTTCTTATACTCAAGTTTGTGCCATTACCGCTTGTCCCATCCCTGGGCAACACTGAGAAAGGACCAGCCCCATCCTCCTGACACCCTCCCTTTAAGTATTTGTAAGCATTGATCAGATCCCCCCTCAGTCTTGTCTTCTCAAGACTAAAAAGACCCCAATCTCTCAGCCTTACCTCATAGGAGAGATGCTCCAGGCCCTTAATCATCTTTGTGGTCCTTTGTTGTACCCTCTCCAGCAGTTCCCTGTCCTTCTTGAACTGGGGAGCCCAGAACTGGACATAGTACTCGATTCGTGATCGGTCCTGCAAATTTCCAGACAGTTTTAGTGGCAGGGATGAGCTCTTTCAGCAGGATGGGGAGAAAGGCACAAATTCCAGTAAAACCTAAAGGGGGGATGCCTTCACAACTCCTTCCTCCCTCAAAGTGCAGTGTGTTTCTAAACTAATTAATTAATGCATTATCCATAATTTCTTATTGATTATGGCAGGTCAAGTTGGGAGCTTCCGGATCTACTGGAGGGTAAAATCCAGGCCATCAGTGACTCTGATGGAGTGAACTATCCCTGGTATGGAAACACAACAGAAACCTGCACCATCGTGGGTCCCACAAAGAAGGAGTCCAAGTTCAACATCAGCATGAACGACAACTTTTACCCGAGCGTGACGTGGGCCGTGCCCGTCAGCGAGAGCAACGTGGCCAAACTCACAAGCATTCACCGGGATCAAAGCTTCACCACCTGGCTGGTTGCAACCAACATGGCCACCAACGAAATGGTGACCTTGCAGACTATCAAATGGCGCATGAGGCTGGGCATCGAGGTGAATCCCAGCAGACCCTTGGGGCAGCGTGCCAAGCTGCAGGAGCCCTCTGCTCAAGAGCAGCCCCAGGTCCTTAGCAAGAATGAGCCAATACCACCCAGTGCCCTTGTCAAACCCAATGCCAATGATGCTCAGGTACTCATGTGGAGGCCAAAGGATGGACCACCGCTTGTGGTGATACCCCCAAAACATCGATAATAGAAACCTGGCATCCCGGCACCAAAAGGGAGAAAAAAGAAAAAAAAAAAAAAAAAGCAACCCGAAGCAAAACAATCACTTAGGTATTAGAATACACATGTATAATCTGAGCAAAATCAAAATGCACTTTTAATTCATTCAACAAATGCAACCATTCTACCTTCTCCCATTGGGACGGATTTCACTGTGCTAAAGCTAAAGAGGAGACCTTTGATTGGGGTCTGTCTCATCACTGGATTCCTAAGGGAAGAGACTAACACTGATGTCTACCCGTAGAGCTTTTTTTTTTCCTTCCCTACTTTAGTTATTCTTTGAACTTCAGTCTCATTAGCTTGTCCAGACTGCCCAGAACAATAAGAACATTTTATTTGGGATTTAAAGAGTCTTTTTTTTTTTTTTTTCCTCTTTTTGGTTGAGAACGAAACTATTTCCTGGAGCAAAAAGTTGACTATTTAAGATAAGGATTTATTATTTTTTTTAAGCTGTAAGGTTCTGAGTTGCAAATCCAAGTCATGCGGCCTTATGTAGACTTTGCTTTGCATTGCCAAACTTTTGCCTTAAAGCTATGTTTGAAAAACAAAACAAAACAACAAAACCACCATCAGGCAGAATGTCCTTTCTACAGATATTTTTTTTTTTGGGGTGGGGGGTGAAGAAAGTTTTGGAATAAGGAGTAGATCACCCGCGTGTCACGGGCTGATGGCTGAAAAGGGCATGAAATTGGAAGAAGCGTGATGAAAAAGAAAGTCTTCCTGGTCGTGACACCTGGAAGGAGGAGGCGTGGAAATGCTCTTGGTTTCAGAGCAATGCAAATAACAAACCTGCTGTAGGATGTCTCTCCAGTGGGAGCTACTAGGCCAGCTCCCTGCTTCGCCCAAGGGGCAGCCAGCAAGCTTGCACGGCTTACGCTTGGTGATCTCAGTCTCCCCGTTAGCATCCTGATACAGGATAATCTCACAGCTGGAATTGTGGCCCTGGGAGTCAACAAAAATCGAGGGGGGGTGGAGAATATCCCAACTAGGTTTCTCTCTAGGACAGGCAGGTGCTTGCCCAGCTAGCCCACCCTCTCACCTTCTCGTGGCCTAAGAGCCAGTGGCTGTTGCTGGGTGAAGCTCTGTTGCCCCGTTTTCCCATGAAATCCAAATGGCGGTGCTGTAAGAGGAGCAGGATATAAAAAGGATCCTTCTGAAGTCATTGGAGATGCATGGGTGTAAGCAGATCTTTATCTACCAAGTCTACCCAGCAATATCCATAATTCAGGAACAGCCACGTCTAAACATAACAGGCACCCATTCCTAGTGAGCACTAGAAGCAAAAGCTATGAAAACTTCTTCTTCCCATTATAACAAATCACATTAGGGCTGGTAGATAATTTTCTTCCAAATGACATCGTGATGTAAAATGACTGTCAGGAACGGGGTACAGACAGGACCATGATATGGTACCTGTCTGGTTATGGCACAAACATCTCCATGATGCACGAGAAGGTGCAAGCAGGGCAACACCTGGGTCTCGGATGTAGATCCTCCAGTAAATTAAGGTGCAGGAGGGGGAACCTCTCGGTTTCAGTAAGGACCAGATGGTTTCAGAGATAACCAGATGCACTTCTGCAGAGGAAGCTGTTTGAATGGGAGGTACACAGCTTGCAGGCAGAGGAAGTTCTGCAGTAGAGGTGGCATCTGGAGGACAGGGGACAGGACGGGGAGCAGAGGATCTGCTCTCTTGCTGCAGCACACAGCCTAGGGCAGATCACTTCCCCTTCCCTCAGCAGCTCCTTCCCCTAGATAACATTTCTTCCCCTTACTGAAAATTTGCCTCAAGAGCTAGGACTGAAGAGCGCTCAGCATGCCAGATTCCAGCCTGGCCCTGCTGAACAGGTCTCACCACCACACACACGCTGCTCAAAAGGCTCTCCCCTGGGAGAGGCACCGATTCGCTGCTATTCCCACCTTCATCTTCCACGTGGATTTTACCAGCAAGAAATTCTCCTTCCTTACTTCTCCAAAGCCACACCACCTATTTCAGCAACAGGTTCAACATCACCACCTGCCTGGGGAAAGCATGCCCAGAAGATACACCCTCCCCACCCCAACAGTCTCAAACCAGCAACCAAGGATCCTGGGTCCCTGCACCAAGCCCCCGCTTCCAGGGGAGCCTGCCCTCCTCCAAGCACCGCTCTCCAGAGGTGCTCTCTCCATCGGGCAGATCTTTGAGGTCCAGCATGACAAGAAGCTTGCAAACAAATGGACTGGATTGAACCCAAATCCATGAGCCAAAGGTTGCCTAAATCTAGGCTGTGGGACTACAAAGGACAAAGCTAGGGAGACTTTGACGTGCACAGTCACTCTCTGTACTAAACTCCATTTTCTTATGCGGATTCAAATCCTGACTACAGCTCTTCTGGCACAGCCCTTTGGGACTTGTCTGTATTTTCTCCTAGGCAATACATGCAGAAGAGGACAAGATGTGAGCTGGATGAGGTGGAAGGCTGATAAGGCTTGCACTCAGGTGCAGTCCCACGGGTGGGAGCAGAAAGGGTATTTTGGTCTGGTCTCACTTTGTCTCCAGGTGCTGAGTACTTACAGTTCTCATTGATGTCAGCGTGGGTCGAAGGAATCAGACCCAGTTGTCTTAATTAGCTGCACGAAGGAATTCCAAGGAAAGATTTCTTCTCAGTCACCAAAAAACACATTCAGGGAACACCTACGTCCTTTTCCACTTCGCTTCGTGTTGGACTTTTAGTCTCCCAGTGCATTAAGTAAATCTGGTCCCTCCTACTCCCTCTACCCGGCGGACTGGATGCATCCATGCAATTTGGTAGTAACCTCCTGGCTAATTCGTCCTGTTGCACTGAACAGACCCAGCTGAGCAGAAAATATGGAATTCAAACTTCACGTTGGGGTCGGCTTTGCATGGATTTCTCCCTTCCCAAAGAATGCCTTTATCCCGTGCCTGGGTTGAAACGTGCCCCCTCCACCTCCATTTGCATCACCAGACACGGCGTGGAAAAGCGATGCTGCCTCTTTTGAGATTCCATCCGTTGTGATTAAAAATTATGGTTTTTTTTCTCCAATGCTGCTTCATTAGAAAACTGATGGGGACAGATTGAATATAAAAGGAACGGTGGTTGGAGGTTACAGGTGCTACAGCCATCAATACTGGTATGGCTGGTTAATAGCTGTATGGTTAGAATGGGGATTGACAGGGTCCCAACTGGGACTTAAATGTCTGGGAACCAGGGGCATCCTGCACTGGGTAAGGTGGTGGATAAGCAGAGGCAACTCTTTCTCTGGCAGCTCTTGCCAGAATGGGGAATGCACAGAGGATCCACCGGGAAGGTGATGGGCACCAACAGGGGATAGTGATGCACGTGAGCTTGTCTCTGCCTCACCTCTCTCATCAGTGATGCTCAGCTCTTTATGGCCACAGGAGCTGAGAGCGTGGCCTGGCCACCCCTGTCAAACAGTGGTCCAGGGTGGGAAGCAGGAGGGTCAGCCCTGGCCGAGACCCTCTCCTGCACCCTCTTCCCCCTTGGGGCAGCTGTGGTGCAGGGACCAGCAAACACCACTGAAGTTGTCCAACACGCTGAGGACATCATGGGCCCTTGGGTTCTCCTTTCCTACCCTCCAGGAGCGTGGTGAGAGAGGGATGGCCCCTTGGAGAGTCAGTAAAGATACCAAGCAGCGTTGGGGAGGGGTAGACCTGTTGAGCTGGCGCTGTGGAGAGCAAGGCTGGGTCCAGCTGCAGGGGGGGTACGGGGAGGGCTCCCCAGCCCTGGGCACCCCCGTCCCCCCTGCCCCAGCTCCTGGCGCAGCAATAAGAACCGTCCTTGGTCTTGCAGAGATACTGTGAAAACAAAACCAAGATGTACCGAAGTCTGGACACTTACAGAGATGTAAAAAAAAAAAAAAGAAACAAAACAAAAACAAAACCCTGCTTTTATAACAGAGAAATAAAGTGAAGTTTTCAAATGTGTCTGCCTGGAGTCAGTCATTTGGGTGGTGGCTCTTTTCAGATGAGGGCCTCCACCATTTCTCCCCTCACGTTTTGGGGTGGTGATAAACACCCTATTTACCACAAGTGTCTTTTCTCTCCATTTCAGCTCTTCCACCGCATCAGGTAGAGCACGGGGGGTTCTGGTTAAAAATACCAGCTGACATCCTGCATTTTCCATCACAGAGCTGCTGTGCCCAGTGTGAGGGCAGGATGGAGCCCCACAGCACAGGCAACCACTGAACCTCCGTGTGATTCGGTTTCCTGATGCTGATTCCTTTCCTTTTGCTGATTTAGGAAAAGCGTGGTCAGATGTTGGCTGTAAATACCACATCTGGAGGGAGCCCAGCTCTCAGCCCGGCCCCGGTGCCCCGGGCAGCAAAGAGCAGCCCCGTCCTTTCCAGCCTGGGCAAAGGAGAGGTTAAAAGCTGCTGCAGTGCATGACTGGTCTTCACCAGTCTGTATTTTCAAACACCAGGCTGCATTCATTTCATTATTCATCTCCCTCCCCCAAAAATTTCACATTTAGGTGCTCTCACATCCAACTATCCAGCTCCTGTGTTTCCCTGGGTCCTGCCCAGAGCGAACAAGAGCCTGTGACAAGCCCCTCATAGGTTGTAGCCAACTTTTAATGCTTGAGAGCCTTTGTTGGTGGGGAGCCTGGGCACCACCATCCCCACACCACAAACCCAACAGCCACGTAGCTTGGGAAGCTCCACCAGCACGTAACCCGCACGTTGCAGGGGAAAGGGAGGAATGAAACCTCCAGGAGGTCACAGCTCAAGGAGAGGAATGTGCCCGGATGGAGGCCGAGCAGAGGAGAGGACAGGTTGTGAGCAGGATTCCTTTCCACAGTGGAAACTCTCCAGCTTCATCTGTTGATAGCACGTTAAATTTAGATGTCCTAGTTTTGGAGGGAGGGAGGGGTGGAGAGGGGACACCAGCCAACTCACAGCTGTTTTGGGCGACACCCTGAAAAAGCCAAAAGCACCCGGTCACTTATTGTCTGCAGAGACACTGGAAAAGCCCTGAGGAGGCTGAGGAGGACGTCGGCTGCTGAGCCAGCAGAGCCCAGGCCGTGGGGGAGCCCAGTTCTGGGCCTTTGGGTAACACCAACATCCATCCTTCATTGGAGAGCATCTGCAAATGCTGAGGCCACAAACCAAACTTCATGTTTCTAGAGGTTCTGTGGCTCAGCTTCGTGATTTTCTAACCTTGGTTTTAAGCAAACTGAGGCAACGGTTCCTTCGTTTGAAGAAATACCCTCCAGCCTCCACAGTCCTTGCTCGAAACTTTTTGCAGGGACTTCCCTCTGCTGATGCAAATCAGGTTTTGTTTCCCCATTTCTTCTATCTCACATCTCGGTAAGCTTGCTCAGCTGCAAACACTCGTTTCATTCCTTCATGTTTTCAGGTTTTAAAGCAAAATATTTTTAGCAATGCACAGAAGAGCCTTGAAGCATCTAGTAAAAAAAAATAAAACCACTGTTTACGGGTTGCACGCAAGCAATTATAACTCAAATATAAGCAAGAGCTCCTCAAACAATCTGCATCACTAGTTCCAAGGTTGCCTTCAGTAACACCCGTGTAAATTGGTCCCCACAAACCTGTTGGGCACAGAGTCCTGGCAAAAAGCCCAAACATGGGGCAGCAGCACTGGGAGGGGGGGCTCAGGTCTGACCCCACCACAATTCGTAACTTTGGGGTTGTCCCTCATTTTTCCCCTCAAAACAGAGAAAAAGCTTATGTCGCCTCTGATGCAGAAACCATGTGGACAACACTAAAGTCAGGGCATTTGAAGTGCTGAAGCTCTTGGCACCTGCAGAGAAGTTTCTCAAGGAGCCCTGACCCCGAGTGACGGGGTGGCAGGGGGGTGACCGTCCCATCAGTGCTGGGTGGGCTGCTGTGACCAGGCAGGGCAGCAGCCCGAGGCCAGCGCATCCCCCGTGGCTGTGAGCGCCCAGGAAAGGTGCCAGAGCACTTCATTTTAATCTCATGTTCGGGGAAGGGTACGAGAGCAGATAATGGCCCTGGCAGCACAAAGCGTGCCCGTGGCCGATAAGGGCACGTATGGAGAAGTCCTGGCCCCACAGCTGGAGCCAGAGAGACGTTTGCAGAGAAGGAAATTTGTGACCTGCTGAAAGTTGCAGAAAAAAATGAGGCGGGGACAGTGCGAGACAGGGAATGTGCTGTGCCCCCGTGGCCTGGGCAAAGGGGTGGGAGGGGAGGTGGTGGCACTGCCCACCTTTGCCTCTCCACTGCCCTGCTCCCAGCAGCTGGAGCATAGTCTGAGAGGTTCAGCAGCACTTTTCCAACCTCCACCACCTCTCACAAGGATCCTACTCACCCCTGAGACTCACCACACACACAGATGCATGGTGGCCACTTGCTGTTGAGGCTGATAAACCCGTCCTGAGCAGGATGGTCACATCAGAAACTTGTCTGGTTTCTCCCATGGACCATCACCAGGGTTTTGGCCACCAGCAGATCAGCTCCGTCCAGCACTGCTCAAGCAGGGAGGTAGCCATGAGGGATGGATGCCACCAGCATCTGTTCTCCAGTGGCCTCTCCCCACCATGCTGCTGCAACACAGAAGGGACAAAGAAATGATGTTCTCTCCCAAGAGACAGATCCAGATCAAGGGGTATGGCCAAGACCACTGGTACTCTGCAAGACACCCATATTCTGGAACACTGAGTACTATACAGCAAAAACCCTCTAAAACAGGAGATTAAATAATTTTTCTTTCTTTTTGTGCTTGTGACGAAGCTACATTTTGCCCCTTTTCCAAAAAAATGCACTTTTCCTTGTTGTTCTTTAGCATCTACAGAAGCAGCAATCCCTGGTCTGGTCTCTCCATGGGTTTGGGGAGACCCTCTCACGCCTCAGGCTCCCCTCTGCCCACCAAGTCCTTAACACCATCATTAGAGCAGAGCATCACCAGCACTCAGCTCTCCACTGCCTCGAGGCCACGGTGTAGTCTCAGGAGGAGGGGGGAAATTAAGAGATTTCTTTCATTAGGAATAATTAAGAACCCACCTCCAATAAAAGCCTTGGAAGATTTTTTCCCATACTGAAATGGCAGGGGAAAAAAAAAGGCACAACCACATCAGCACAGACAAAATGATCAGCTCCTTTGGAGTCATCGTGGAACAGTTGCTATTAGTTATTTGAGGATTAATCAGCATGGACAACACGCCTCATGAAACGAGGGCTCCGAGCCCAGGTAGTCCTTGGCTTCTTTAGCTGCTCTGCCAAGACAGGGGGCTTTCAGTGTCAGTAGCTTTATTGCCTGGTGGACATCTGTCCACAAAAACATTGCACAGAAGCCATGAGACCACAGGCCACCTACCACAGGTGACAGACTCAGCTTCTGGCAGCCACCGACCAAGCACCACAAGCACTTGCCAAATCCTTGAGTCATCTAATAAAAATGCAATTTTTTTTTTTTCAAAGCCGACTTTGCTATGTTTCATACATATTCCTGTAGGTTTGTGGTCACGATCAGCCTCTCCATGCTGCTGGGCTTCTATGGAAACCGGAAGCAGCACCCACTTCTCAAGGGCACAGAGTTCAGGGGACCGGGTTGCTTCAGCCACGATTTTGGAAGCAGAGCAAGAACACGAGCAATTCCAACGGCCCTTCACTTGCAGAGGGTAGAGGAATTAAGCAGGTACCGAGTGGCACAGGAGGGACAACCCCCAACTGCTGCCATCATTCTGAAAAAGCAACTTGAAATGGCTCCACGTGCCAACATCACATTCTCACCAAGCTGATCTCCTCCATAGCAGGAGATCCAGGAGCTATCTGGGGGAGCACAGCTGATAGGGCCTGGCTGGGAGGTGTCGCATGCCACAGCCAGGGGAGATGAATGCAAAGAATTTAAGGTCAATGGTTTGGGCCAGCTGCTATTTATAAAGAGGAAGGAAAGCAGAACAGCAGTATCACCTCCAGGCATTAAGAAGTGTTGTAGAGTCAAGGAGAACCCAGTGGGAGGACCCACCTTCAGCTTTTTCTGCCATCTCCAAACAAGAACATTTCAGGAAGTTTCCTCCTCTGCTCTCGTGCTGTGCTCCCAGGATGGCTGGCACTTGCCCTCTTCCATCAGAGGGAAAGGGAGGTCACAAACAACCCTACAAACCACCCCCCAACAGCAGCTCTGTCTCCAACACAACACACGGGGTTCACAAATCCAGGCCATATGGAAAAATCTTGAAGCCTAGAGCCCTGCAAAGCCTCTCCATATTGAACCATAACCCCTCCTTGTGCACCATGTTCCCCGTGTTTCAGTGGTCTTCCTTCCTAAGGGAGCCTACCTTATGTCATTCCCAGGGCAGAGAGAGGAAGGACACTTTCCACAACTAGGACAGGAGTTAGGACAAACACTAAGATTTTAGGCTGACTTGAAAAAAGCAGCTTCTTCAGGAACTGTTGATAGATGTAAGTATTTAGTTTATAACACTGGACAGGAAAATAAGCAGTTTTTCACTATTTACAATTCCAAAAAGTGACCACATGCCCACCAAAACAAAAAATGACACATGTCATCATATTGTGTCAAAAAACCCCAACAACCCCCCCCCCATTAGAACATTTCGGCTGAAAATAGAAAAAGCAGAAGTATCCCAAAACATCCCAATCTGCATGTATTCAACCAATACATAAGCTGTTATTTCAACTGCATTTTTCACAGAGCAACACCAACCCATTACATCATTTAGAGGTTTCATGGAGGTCAGATGCATCAAATAGAAAAAGTGTTTTAAAGAATGCCCTGAAGGCATTCTGGACAAACATTTGCTCAGTATGTTCCAAGTATAAACATATGAGAATTTCACAAACGTTATTGACTAAAGCTAAAGAGCTACAGGGAAAAAGTACAATCTCATACAGGTTAGAAGAAACGCAGCTGACAGTGGAATTCAACAGCCAAAGCCATAAGCTGCAAAATCACTAATGCCTCTGGATGGAGGTCACGCTTCTAATTCAAGGGCCAGAAGTTTTTCCCTATAACCTGAGTTCCATTTTCTGAGTTCTGTAAAATTTACAGAAAGGTAAAAATAGGAGAGCTTTTACTTCCCACCTCTTTGCTGAATGCTACTGCCATGGGAACGTGTTCTGCATGCTGCCAGTTTCTTCTCAGATAATTTCCTATTCCTTTACTAAGCCTCTGGCTCACACATGACTCAGTTTTAGCACTTCAGTGAAATAAGAATGTGCCCCATCCTCTCCTTAAAATTAGCAGGGCAAACTTCAGCCCCTTCTTAAGGGCCTCAGATAAACAGTCATTCTCTTCAATGAAAAATGTGCAGCTTTGTATCAGGAACTAACTTGGGCTTCTCCCTTGCCCAGGCAAGGGATGAACAACAGAAAGCAAACTCCAGTACAAGGCTGGTAACTACAACATCCTTCTATTTCTTTTAGACCCAGGGGATAAACCCTTCCAACACAAATAATATCAAGACAGATAAAATAGTTTAATATAGAACGAGAACAAATGTTGCATAAAAATAAGCAAATTCTTTTTCTTATTAAAAAAAAATCTGAGAACTTGTATTTAAAAGAAAGCTGTTTGGATGTTGATCATAGAGGTGACTCATGAACACAGTTCTACAGGAGAGTGCAGGATGTTCTTAGCTTCTCCAGCCACTAAATCCAGAGGAAGATCTGTGGAGCAAGAAAAACAACCAACAAAGCAATGAGTAGTAGAGTCTCCCTCAGGCAGGATTAATTCAGCAGATCTCTCAAACAAACTTCCACTTTCCTTTGTATCAGAAGCTTATTATGAGAACACACCAGTATTTCCAGCATCTTCTACCTGAGACTGGATCAACACATACTAACTACATATAATTATGCTTATTCTATGGCCTACCATCTGGGGATACACAGGTTTTCTCTATTTGGAAGGAAAATAGAGTAAAAGAAACTTGCTATAGAAGTAATCCAGCAAGCCAGAGGCAGAGTGTTTGGCAGAGGTAACCTCAGCTCTTAGTCTCACTCTTTAGCTGCAAATCAGCACCTCAATTCAGCCAGGAAGGAACTGATTTATTTCACTCCTTATTTCAACCCGGCGAGTAGATATTAGATTCACACACACATTGTGTGCCTGAGAGGTAGGGAAAGAGCATGATCTAACTGAAAATTCTCTCTTATATGAAAGATTAAGCTCACTGGAAAGAACACATTCAGGGCCTGGACTCTAAGCTCTATAATAGAGAGCTTTATAGCAGTGTCATTAAAAAGGAAATCAGAACTAGTAGGTTACTGCTCTTGTAAACCAGTCAACTCTTCTATTCTGATTCTATCTGGATTTTTAACAACAAGTTAGACATAAAATGGTACTTACGTGTTAGATGATCCAAAACCAAACCCTGAAAGAAATACAAGATTAGAAAAACTACTGTTAAAAGGTAAAACGAGTGCCTAAAATTTCTAGTAAATATCCCCTCCCACACACAGATTGAAAAACATTTCTTTCCTGCCTTAGGCCAGGGAAAGAGCGATGGGCAAACAATGAAAGTCAAATCTCCATCTAGAAGAAAAGTGACTTGCCTGGGTTCTTAAGAGGGCTTTGCTTTCACTGCTAATCAGTTGGGTCCATTCGTTAGTGGTGACTGCAGACAATGTGCCTGGTTTATCCACCTCTCTGTGAAAACAGAGGGCTGCTCTCTGAAGATGGGGTTTGTGCTTAAAGCACAAAGTGGTGACAGAGAGAACACCAATGACCGTATCCTCTCTCACGGGCACTCTCTCAGCCCTGTGTAAATCACCACAGCTTCACGGAACCACATCAGATTAGGACGTGGCTATTGGAGTTCTAGCTCAATTTTGCTGTGCGTAATCTTTTGACACTAAGTATCTACCTACAGATACTTAAGCATATGATACTGAAGAGAAGAAAAAACAACTCCATAAAAAGGGGTGAAAAGCAATAACCAGATGAGGTGTGCAGAAGAGGGCTGTATCAATACGTCACACCACAAATAAGTAATGGAATTATGTGATAAAGTCTGAGAAGGCACTACACCCTACCCTGCACCTCATTTCTCCAGGTCGTGGTGCCTCCCTTGCAACAGGACCAGGATCAGGCAGATTTTTGACAAGAAGCTAAGGAGTCACACCCAAGCTCCATGGAAAACTTGGAAACACAAGGCCTGTTTGGTTTATTATACTTTAACTTCTCCTACCTCCTCCACCTGTCCCAAAAGCTGAGAATCCACTGCTTTGTGTGCCAAAACCAGTACCCTGTTGTGACAGTGATCCAAACGTCGGGGTGTTTTGATTTGCTAGTGTGCCAAACGATGCTGTATTGTTACTGGTACCACCAAACCTGCAGTTTAAATAGAAAATTTGTGTTTGCAAAAAGCTTCTTACTTACACTGGAAGTTCATCCCGATACCCACAATAACAACAGTGCACTCCTTAAACAAGGATACATCAAAAGAATGAAACCTCACGATAGGAATAATTACAATTGTTCACTCTGGGAACTGATTTTCTTGTTTGGGAAAGATGACTGTACATACACATGTGTGTTCAGCTCCCATTTGTAATGTAAACCAGGCAGAAAGGCAAATATTTTCATCTTTACAGAGGGTACATTTTCAAGAGCTTGGAAATACCAACTCCAGCCATCAAAGGGTATATATTAATTCACCTCTCTGTCTAGTTTTCGCTCTTTAAGCTCAAAATATCAGTGTTGTTTCGTTTCACAAACAGGGCATTAAACACAGACTTGGTATGAGTTGCTCACAGACAGAACACAAAGCAGAGCCCAGATACAGAACCCAGATTCCCAACTTTCAGCTGGGACCTTATCTGCTGTGCACGTAAACCGTCTGCAGGTTTCTCTATCCTTTCTCTCCCCAGCCCATTTTGAACCACAAAATGTGGTTCCAGTGCTTTCCTAAAGATCTGCACAGACCTGGCACTTCTCCCCACCACCTTCCTTAATTGCTTTTGGGGACTGAAATAAGAAATACTTTTACACATGGAAATTAGTCTCCTTTCTCCACCCACTCTGTCCAACCAGGCACTGGAGAGCTATCAGTGTGAGACACTAATGAGACCACGATATGCATTATGGTTCTCTGCCCCCCCCCCCATATGCTTCTCCCAATTCTGATCCTAAGAGGTGCACCCAAAAAATGAGCTTCAAGTGTTCTCTAACTTAAACTGGGCAAAAATGCAGACACAAAACTTTCAAATGACAAGCTCTGCTAAAGCTCTGCAAGTGCACAACAGTACTGGTACCAACCCAGTGCCAGCCCTCCCCTGAACTGGCCAAGTAAAACAGCGTGGCAGCCTCACACCAGCTCCTGTCTTTTCTGACTTCAAATAGGGACTGACAGCACGTTAACCTGCCTCTCCATCCATCCAGATCTAGCAGACTTTAAAAAAAAAACAAGCCTACACCCAACAAAACACCACATCAAAGTGTATTGCTCCAGATAAAAGACAACCCTTGTAGCAGTGTGACAAACAGTTCACCTGGTAAAGGACATCAAATCTCCTGTCCCAGACACCACCAACAGTGCACACTGCTTCCATGTACAGCATATGTGCCTTTGGCCCTAAAACCATCTCCTCTGCCTCAGCTTTTGACCCTTTCTGACATTCCTTGCAGACAACTTCGGCTCAGAACCACAAATATGATTTTCTCAGCAAGGGCTGAAAAGGTTTTGTAGTTCTTTTCTTAAAAGAAGCAGGATGGGGTGATGTATTTGAGAAGATGGGGTTTTTACAGGGCTCCATCTCCTTGGGACTCTGCTACTAAACACACAGGGAGGTGAAAATAGTGACAAGGAAGCTTGTGGTTTCAACTGCTTCTTTCAATTGTAACTAGAAGTACACGCCTGTTGAAAACCACTAAGCATATTAGGAACAGCTTAAGCTATGGACAGATTATTTTTTTTTAAAATACATAGAAGACATGAGATATAGTCATTGCCTGATAACAATTTAATCAAACCTATCTTGCCCAGAATTTCAGGTCTTTTGTAAAGCTCCTTTACAAACCAGAAATGAGAGGCACTTGAGGGTAGTTTATGAAAGCAAAACAGCCTGAATTGCAGACTTGGGAGAAGTATAGTGGATTCTTAATACTTAAAGCATTTATATCAAATGGTGCAGATTTTTCAGAATTGAAGCAGAAATGAATCACATGCATTTAAGTTAGCAAAGTATTCTCTGGAACTCAGAGTTAATACCATACAATGTCCCGGCAAATAACTTCTCTTGATTTCAGATTTTAGAAGTTTTACTTCAAGAGAAAGGAAGTCCTGCACAGGAGCTACCTTATACTGCAAAATTAAACTATTGCTCAAAATTTTGTGGTGAGATTTGGAGCTTTGTAAAGCCACCTGGGAATTTTGCACATTCTTTTCCAGTTTTTAAAAATCAAAATCAAATTCATCAGGCGACTGAAAATATCAGACTGAGCCTGCACCTTTCTAATAGAGAAGAAATTCAGAGAACTTCCCACAAGTTAAACCACTGAATTATCTTTCTTGAGTCTGCAGGCTGCTTGTGGAAGACCTCTGTTCACTGCTTGTTCTCAATCCCATCTTATCTTTAAGCTTCCAACATTGTCCCTGAGTGCATCCAGTTTCAGCACAAAATCCAGCAGCACAATAGCTAAAAGGTGGAACTGAACAAAGTATCAGTTGAATTGCAATTAAATCATCCCTACAAGCACATCCTTCTTTGTAGGGATTTAATTAAACTGCCTCTATTTTTACCCTTTCCAAAGGGCCTCACCAATTTGCTGCACCAGAGGTCAGGATGCAGCAGAACCACGTCCTTGAAGCTCCGGGGTGCCCCAGCAGATGGGTATCTCCCCAACCTCATGGGGAATTAATAAGTTACATTTCTGAGCGTTCTAATGTGCTTTAAGACAGTTCCTCCTGAAACTAAAGACAACCACTTGCAAAATATGTAAATGCTAAGATTGGGAAGAGATCCAGTTTCCTATTTTCTCTGGAAGTTTTTATTTTTTTAACTGGGTTTATTTGGTCTGAAGATGTAGCCTGTGAAGGAGAGCTGTTTGCTGGTAGCGCAATGCTGAAGAAGTGCATTTGCTGCCTATTGCAGAAGCCACTTTGCAGGGTTTGAAATTCTGCATTTGCTGAACAAAATAAGGAATAAAGTGCTATCTGCTCTGGTGCCAAGCACAGGCTTAAGGGGTAAAGAAACAGGGAAAAACAATCAGTGTGGGATAAACACAGATCGCTGTGGGAGCACAGGCTGTTACAAGTGCTTCCTCCCACCCCCACAGGTGAGAAAACAGACTGAATTCTCATTAGTATCTCTAGCCCAAATCTCACAAGTGGGTAAGGTGGCTAGACAGAATCACAGGTAATAATATTTATTATTGCCTTTGCCAGGCATGCTTTGTAGGCCTAGATTTGAAGTCATTAAGTGTGTAAACAGAAAAAAACTCCTGCATTCCCTTAAATATTCCTCGCAAGAGGACTCGCATTCCCCCCCATCTCTAAAGCAAAAGATTCAACATCATAGTTTCAGTATTAAAACGAGATCATACACATTATTTCCTTTGGGGTTAAAGCCTTTGCTTTATGCCTATTTTAATTATTATTTTTTTTAAAAACAAACAAGCAAATAAACAAACAAACCAAGGGCGCTGTGAGCTTAGCAGTCACAGAACACGTTTCTTACATTAATGCAGAGGTAACTAAACGTAATAGTTTTTGTCATGCAAGAATAATGCTTTCCCAAGCCCTGGCCCCTGGTCAGCTTACCCAAATCCTCCAGCGCTGGCTGCTGCTGTACCCTCGCCGAACACTTTGCCTCCCGTTGAGCCCAGAGGGCTTGAAAAGGTTGGGGCTGAACCGAATGCTGGCACCCCTCCGAACCCAGGGGATCCCCCGAAAGTGGGAGGGCTGCCAAACACTGGAGCAGCACCGAAGCCACCTGAGCAAAACAGAGGCAAAAAAAAAAAAAAAAAAGGACAAGCACATGACGTAAACAATATTGCAGAAATAGAGAAAAATAAAAGCTAGATTTCCAAAGAGGTAATCTCCATAATGATGGGGCAGTTCATCTTACCACACAGACACAGTATTATTTATAAAACTGACTGCCACAAGGCTTCCAAACTGCAGGGCATTTTGCTACAAAAGACATGGGTAGGAAAAGTGTCCAAACGCATGCAAAAATCTGCAACCAAATTAAGAGACTATCCAGAAGAAAACCACATTCTGGGTTGTCTTGAGCATTTGAGCACTAGATCAACTCAATCCCCAGAGCTGCACAGGAAGGCGGTAACACATTGTACATGTTTACACACCCTGATGGAATCTCTACTTGCTTCATATAAAAGACACCACTATCTTAACTGTGAGATAGCAAGCTTGCACAATAACCAAGTTTTAGTAAAAATACACAAAACAGGTGCTAGGCAGATACTTTTATTATTACTTTAAAAAGATATATCCACCCTTCATCATAAAACTAGTGCTCCTTACCAGAAAAAAAAGCTTAGCTTCTGTAGTCAGTTTTAAAGTAAAGCTCTGCTCATCACCATTTAAAGAAGTTACTGTCCAAAGGAACTGCATATAACAATGCAGAATAGAAAGTCTCTTGTAAAGGCCAGCTTTGCTGTGGTTTAGTTGCAATATTTTACCCTGATTTCTAATCCCAAGTTCTGGAAGGACATACAAGTGTCCCATGAATGGAACTTCACCCATGCAAGGGGTTGAACTGGAAGATCTCAGTGCAAACTCCCAATCTCTTAAACTCAGAGAGTAGATCACAAGCTTGGGGTTTAGGTGCTCCAGTAATGCAAAAAGATTCAGGAGGGAGGGTATTATCTAATCCTAGTTTAAGTGGTGGAAACTAAAATGCAATGATGAAATTCCAGGTCAGTGGAACTGTGCGATTTCTGCAGGGAATCAAGAACCAAACTCTGCTCTTGGCAATTTCTGTTTGAGGTCTCGCTGCCTTCTGCACCTCTGAATGGACTTCTACCCAGATTATTGTATTCTATGTTCATCTGCTGATATTATTGCCCTGTGTCTAATTGACACCATGGAACGTGAAGGACACCTGCTCTTTTGTTTAACTCTGGCTGAGGACTGGGATACCACCACACATTTTAATACCCTGGGTGAAATTCCAGTCCATGTCAAGGCAATGGATACTGTTTGGCTGTAAACACAAAAGGTCTGGAAAAAATAATTCCTAGGCTTGAATTATTTAAACACAGATCAGATGTCTTGTTACCTCTATCTCTAGGAAGTTAGGAGTATTTATCACAGGGGCTGAAGCTTTGCTTGGCATACACTCTCTTTTGCAATGCACATTAACAAGTAGTGGAGAAAGGAAAGTGAAACATTCAAGTAGTGAAACCAGGCCAAAGAGGGTTTCAATCAAGTAAACCCTCCCCCTGCAGTTGGGAGAGGAAGACATCATTCATTTCAATACTTGGCAAATATAAGCAGAGGAAGGAAGGATCTGAGGGGCTCTGTGCGAGTGGATGTGCCTTCTGCAGAAGCCTCTTGAAAATCTGATCTCAAGAAGAATTTTCAAACCAAAACAGTCAAAAGCAAGGAAAGAGTCACTGAGTGAATGAAAGCGCTACAAAATCCAGAGCGAACTTGGGAAGACAATATTCCAAGGAACCAACTAAAGTAGGAAAAATTTATTCAGTGCTATATTCTGTACTCTTCATTGTATGGTACATAAGACCAGAATTAACTCACACAGCAATCTGCTCTTAAACTACAATGGGAATTTCTGGAATGAAAATGTAGTTTACTGGATGCTTTTCTGAAAAAGAGGTTGTAAATCTCTGCCTTGAATCCAACAGTTCCGTTCATTATGCCATTAGTTATTTATTTATTGTTCAGAGACCATTCCTGTACATGTACTCAGTCCAGGCTGTAGACATCTAAATGGCAGAACACTCTATGAAATATCTCACAGATAAGCGTGGGTGTTCGTAGGGGGTCAAAGTAGTACCTGCTTTGGTTGGGCTGGAGAACCCAAAGCCTTGAGATGCCACACTTCCACCACCAGAGCTGAAAGTGCCTGTAGGCTTCTGCTCTCCAAAAGATGAGCTGCCAAATCCAAAGGTCTTTGCTCCGCTGTTTCCAAACAAGCTAGAAGAATCTGGGGAGATGAAGAATAGTCACGAAGCTTATAATGGACAATATTCCATGTTACACTTCATTAACTGGATCAGGAGAAAGGAAACACTTTTTCACTTTCCCAAGTCCCAAGCACAAAATGAACACATTGAAAACAGCACCTGCGGTGAGAAGATGAGTTCTCCCCTATTCCTACAGGCCTTTGGGGTTCCACCAAGACACATTTTGGATCTGACAGACCACTGACAACCGTTTATTGCTGCAATCTAGCAAATCACAGTGATGGATGATTTGTGTAGCAGCACCCTGTGCCACAGTCACTGACAATCCCTCAAGTGAGAAACCACAGCAGCTAGAATCAGTCTCTTCTCAGCTATTTTGGCAATGGTCAGTATTTCTTAACATGACTATTTGATAAGACCTTAAAGTATGAACCAAACTTTTCCAGTCTTACTGAGAAAGGACTCAAGTTTTCACCTTCCACAAAGCTGCTCAGATTTTTAGCATCTAGTGGCAGGACACAGAATAACCAAAGCTTTGCTCTGGTGAACCATCTGTTTTACTTCATCACAAAACCCAGCACTGCAATGAAGGAGGGCTAAATTAGCAAGGTTAGAGATTTGACCTCAACCATTAATCCCAATGGATCATTACAGATGTAATAAAATAAATGGATTTGCTCTCCCAAGACTTGAAGTGCTACTTGTAGCCACTTTCAGCTAATCTTACAGCTTTCCTTTGTCTCTCTACTTTATGTTGTAGCCACTGCTTCCCCTCCTTTGTGCCTTCTACCTGCTGGACTCCACCCTCCTGCTTTCCCTTTCTGCCAAACCCAAGTTTTTAACTTAACTTTGGCATTAAAAATAAAATAAATATTTACACCAATAGACAACGAGTGATTCTTGCCTTTACAGTTAATCATTTACTGCTTCTAGAAAAAAATTCTAAGAGTCCCTTAAAGTCCCTGGTGCAAAGGAACCCGTGGGTAGCTTTAATGTATTCTTAACTATTTTTCATGCCTCTGTTAGGTCGGTTGGCTGGGCAAGAAGCAACATGTGGGAGGGCTGGTGTGACACCTCATGTGTAGATTGATTTAGCTAAAACACATCGCTGTTTTGAGGACAAAGCTGAGGAAACTGCTATCCATTACACACTTGTTAACTTGTTTTCTCTTGAGGATGGGATTCTGAATTTTTACAGTGTTAGGGCAGATAAGAAATAACAAAAGCTTGCTAACGTCCAACCAAGCTGGAAGCACAAATTCAGTGACAAGAATCTAGATTATTCAATTGTAAAGATGCATTGGGCCAAGAACTCCCTACAGAATACAGATATTCTTCACACTTCTGGCATCTGCTTGTTTGTTTCAGTGGCTTCCCTACTTGCTTTCCATAAACCTAAAAGAAAAATTCTGGATTACACATTAGGCATACTCTGTCCCTGCTACCCTCTCGAAGCCTTTCACAGTAACAGAGAATTTACTCAAAGATGACTAAGGGCAGAAAAGCAGATAGAATCACAAAAGCAGATGGAAATCACAGCACATTCTGTATTCTTGTTTTGTTCACTTACTCTGGGAAGCTGCAGATCCAAATCCTCCACTGGAGGAACTGAAGGGATTCTTATTGGCCGCGTCCTGACTTGGCTTCCCTCCCAAACCGCTGAAGAAGCCTCCACTTCTCCCACCACTTCCAGCTCCAAACAAGCCTCCACTGGAAGATGACGGCTGCTAGAACACAAAAAAGGCAAAAAAAAAAAAAAAAAGGTAAGTGGAGTCAAAGCAGTGCATGCCCCAAGGCTGATTCTTCTCTCTGGCCTGTTCCCCTGGATGTACAAAGGGGCTGATGAACCAGCAAGCAATTACCTTCCAACACATAATGCAATAAAATATTATTTAAGGCTGTCTTAAACCTTGCCTGTGTGACAGAATAATGCTTTTGAAACTTGTCCTACACCCTACACTGTCTACTTCCCACTTAGCATGGAATAAAGGCAGGTGACTTTCCACATCTCTATCTTATTACGCACACGATAAAACGTTGGTCTCTCCATACCCCTTAGAAAACATTCACACAGATGCTGTTTTGGTGCCCACTACACCAGCAAATATCTTCAGTACAGACTGGGAGACTTTCTACTGAACATATCAAATTCTATCTTTTTTTTTTTTTTAATCTTTTTAATCTATCAGAAATAGGTAGGGAGCCCTGAACAAGTCCCACTACACATAACAGTCTCTTTTTCCTACAAAAGCAATAAATACTCACCTGGCCAAAGACAGTGCCTCCAGTATTAGCTGCTTGCCCAAATACAGAACCCGTGTTACTAGAACCAAAACCTGCCAAGAAAAGAAAGGAAAATAAACAACCAGAAGTATTACTAGGGAATAAAACAATTAAGGGAGGGGACACCGGTCCAGACCAGGGAAAGGACAGGTCTCCCATGCCAAAGCAGGGATACAAATGATGTTACCAAGTATGTCTAGGATGGACAAATTTAAAGTATATGCCAGCACACTAATAATAAATTCCATTGACAGTTTATTTGAAAGTCATTCTCCTTTTCTCCTTGGCCAATAAAAAACAAACAGAAAATAAAAGGCCTTTTCACCTGTGGGATTGTTGCTAACAATATAAAAGAATTGGATTTCTGCTAACATTGCTGTAATAATGCTGCAAGTCATCAACAAGCGCTGTAGCGTTCTGATTTCCCTTGTGTAGGGAGGATCTGAGCTTTGTTACCTAAAGATTCCCGTTATAGATAATGAAATGTTTTGATTAAAAAAAGAACTCCCCATTCTATTTCCCAGTTCGCTTAAATGTACATTTTGTAATAAAACTTGCATTTCTATAATTAGGAACACCTTTTTCAAGCAGAGTTCACTTCCCCCAATTTAACTATTCTCTGTTCCTGTAGTTAAAATGAGCAAGCAGTTTGCCTAGAGTGCCATCATTTTTAATTAAATGAGCCTAATTAGTTTTTCTTCCTTGGAAATCCATGTTCTCTATTATTACTGTGGACTTTTCACTTTTTCCTGGGAGCTCTATGAAGATTGTACAGACAAAGCTTTGGAAAAAACCCAAACAACAGCGTATTGTAGCAATGTGGAGAACAAAAGGAGACTGACAAAGGAGGTTGGGTCTGTGAAAGTCTTCCATTTCACCATGCAGACAGTTCGCTGATGGACATCTTACCACTGCATTTAATTTTGAGATGTTTCCAAATGCAAAAGCGGATTTAACAGATTAGTTTCCTTGCTAACCCACCACTTTGAGGGCTTAATGTTTTTCTCCCATCCCAGATGATATACCTGGCTATACACCCACTGCTGCACGTCCTCAGTGCAGCCCATGGAGGAAGTGCTGCAGCTGTATTCACTGCCTCGATAAAGGTCTCGGAGCTGCCTCACCACTTCAGCATAACAATTTACAACAGCATCCTAATTTAAGATCTTTTACACTATGCTGAATCCAACCCACTTGCTGTGCAACAGGCAGGATGGTACATGATTCAATTAAGTCAAGGTAGACTTGTAAGTATAAAACAAATACAAGATTGGATTGAAAAGGCTATGCTCAGGGGGCTACTGAATAGCAAAGCAGAGCAAAAGCTTTGGTCTCCAACACTAGCCTCTCCCTCATGCACACTGCAGCTCCTATTCTTATTAATTGGAAAAACAAATCAAGTGCTGTAGGAGGAAAAAAAAAGGCAAAAAAAAGCTTTAAAAGACATCCTACTTTCCCCAGTGCTATCCTGCTCTCTGTTCTTCAGCCAGACAGCACCACTGGGGAATGGCATCTCTCTGCAGTTTCCTCTTACCTGAAGCTTGGCAGAAGCTGAACCCAGCAGAGGAGGTCGTAGTGGTCACAGCAGCACCGCTCCCAAAGACAGATGCTGCTTGCCCAAAGCCAGTGCTCTGCCCAAACACCGGAGGGCTGGTTTGTCCAAACAACCCACCCCCAGTGCTGGCAGATGGCTGTCCGAAGGAAAAGTTGCTGGCGCTGTTGGTACTGGCCGAGGCTCCAAAAACATTGCCACTGCTGGAGGCTGCCGTGGAAGCTGCTGGCTGGCCAAAGGCTGGCATTGCCCCAAACGCAGACTGGCTAAAGGTAAAGCCACCTGAAGAACTGCTCGCTGGTTGCCCAAAGGTTGGTGCTTGTCCAAAGGTTGGTTGACCGAAGCCCCCAGTGGTGGTGGTACCAAAAGCTGAAGTACCAAAACCCGAGCTGGCAGCCTGCGTGGTAGTGGTGGCAGTGGACAAGGTACTGGTGGTGAGTTGCCCAAAGGGAGAGGATGCTGTGGTACCTGCTGGTAGTTGTCCAAAAACAGGTGGTGTGGAAGGAGTGGCAGTTGTGTCACCAGCAGGCTGGCTAAATGCTGAGCCAGAAGAGCTGGAACTCGGAGGCTGAGCGAACACTGAGGAGCCTGCAGAAGTGGGGGCAAACACAGAGGCACCAACAGCTGGGCTCTGAACACTGGTAGTAACATCAGAAGTAGCAGCCAACGCACTTGTGGCTTCTACAGGAGAGGCAATGTTTGCTGTAGAGGCTGTCGCTGAGACATTCTGATCTGGTGGGGCAGATGCAGAGACGGCAGGAGGCACCGGTGCCTTCAAATCACTTGTGGAAGCAGGAGCAGCAATGGCATCAGGGGCAGGTGCTGCTGCTGTGGCGACAGGGCCCACAGAGATGGTGTCCCCAGCTGTGGCCTGGGGTAAAGTGGGTTCTTTAATGGACTCTGGAAGCTGTGGTGACTGCATTGTTGGGGGTGAAGACCCAGCTGCTACAGCTTCATTTTCAGATGGCTTTTCTGACACAGGTGGTAATTTGGCATCCCCTGCAACCTTATTAGAAGTTGCAGCAGGGACAGCAGTTTGTGAGGAATTCAAGAAACTTCCAAACGAGAGGGACGTTGAAGCAGAGAGAGTGGAAGGGGTAGAGGTGGACGTGCTCATACTGTTTGCTTGCTGAACACCAAATGAAAAGGTGGGTTTGTTGCCACTAGAGCCTCCAAGATTAAATACCCCAGAAGATCCTGTGCTGGTTATCTGGATGTTGCCAAAGAGACTGCCTGTGGCACTGGTGCTGATGGATGGGGGTGTCATACTAGTTGATGTGGCTGACGTAGAAGCAGCTTCGCCAGCTTTTCCTTGTGACATGGGAGCACCAAAATTAAACCCAGCAGGTATTGTAGATACTTTGGTTGACTGTGCTCCCGCAACACTAGTCGATGGTGCTTTAGTGGTGGTCTTGGCACTATCATCTGCTTGACCAACCCGTAGTCCTGAGAAGCTCCCAAGAGTTTCCCCAGCTAGGTTGCTCTGAAACAAGTGATCTGGTTTAGATGGAGGGACATCCAGCTTGCCAGAGGTTGTGGAGGGTGCAGAAGTTGTTGCAGCAGGTTTGTTTGACTGCATGCCATCTGCTGAGGAGCTATTTCCTACTAAGATTCCTGGAGCACTTGCTGGCTTGAGGGACCCAAAAGGAAAGCTGCTCTCAGGGACTACTGCAAATTTGGAACCCCCAGCAAGTGAAAATGAATCAGTCTGGGTGGACTCTTTAGCAGGGGCTGTGAGTGAGAGAGACAGAAGTTACAAATTAAGTTATGGTATGCAAAGCTCATTTATCAGTCTTACAATATTAGCATGCTTTAGTGCTTCACAGTTAGACAGGGCTTTTGCCCCAAACCATAAAGCCTCTGACCATCAGGCTGTGATGATCAACTGTCACTTCCACGTGCATTCAGCAGACAACAGTGACATCTGAAGCCTTTATGGAAAGGGTTGCAGTGACAAACACTTTCATCTCACAGCCTCCACTTCACCATCCTCCTCTTTGAGAACAGACGATTCCAGCCTTTGACTCCTATCTCTTTTTCAACATTTTGATAATAACATAAAAAACATGGTTACTACAAGCTATTTGCTCTTAGCACCATTTTCATCCCTTCTTACTTGGTTCAGCCGAACAATTCCCAACATTCACTACAGAACTCTGTTTAAACCAATGGTTCAGAATAGAGTTTGGGTCATAAAAATACTTTCTGGTGCTTGGAAAGTCTTCTACAGAATCAAATCTTTCTTCACAACTTCAACTATTTATAGACCACCAGCCATTTTCTATGCAGCCTGTTTTCAGCTTTGAAAAATGAGAGAAAAGCTCTCAAATGTAATTGCCAAAGCAGCTCCACTTAAAAGATATACTGCTGTCTAACTGCTAAACTGCTGAAGTTCTAAAACCAGTCCAGTTTCACTTATTTGATGCATTGTCATTTCATTTCTGAGCACTAAGCACATATAAATTCTGACTTGGAAGTCAGAATTGGTAGTTGGACTGCATTGGTATTTGGACTATGGGTTGATTTGGACAAAGTACAGGAAATCTGCATGGCGATCAAATAACAAAGAGCAAAAGCTTCTTAGCACAGCTGGTATTATCCTTGTGTTTTACCCTGTTAAGTATATTAAGTACATTTAAGTATATTTGTAATTGACACTGAATAATGTAGCATTTGTTTCCTCCCGAGGCACTGAAATTCCTTCTTTTCCTCCCCCCATCACCAGCTAACACAGGCAAAGATGTTCCACAGAGCAGTATGAGGTGCCTGTGCTCGTACAACACTGTCCTTTACAAATCTGTCTCCTGCACCTCCCACTCCTCCTTTAATCAGTGGTATTTACCTAAGCTTTTACATTAAAAGAATCTTCAAGTTTTATGCCAAGTTAATTCTCTCTGCTTAATGTCAATAGATTATTAGTAGCATTGTGGCTGCAATGGTCCAAGGACATAAGCAAACCAAGATTTGTCAGAAGAGGTAGTATCTTATTAGAGCAACCAGTAACATCAGAAGCAAGGTTTTGACCATACAATCTCTTTTGCAAAACTAAAATTAGAAGCAGAATACTTCAAAGCAGGTTTATCAGTCCCCCTTTTCCAAACTGGGCAAATATAACTCTACCTATGAAACAGAAAAGCAGCCTTTATATTGTCAACTCAATTTTAGAAGCAGCACAAAGCCATCCCAAGCATTCCCCTCCCATTATTAAATGCTCATTCCACTTAATGACAGTTTTCTGTGTCAGACCACCTCAGCAACTTTAAATCTACAGATGAAATACAGAGGAAATGACTACAGATGTTACCCTTTTCATAAACCAGTACTCTACTAGATGTTCTATGGCAACATATATTTTGCTTACTCTTAATTGAAAGGCAGGTGGCCTAGATTTCTGTGTGTTACATGGCATAATCCAGCATACATATATAATGTTACTGCAGCTACTAGGATTTTAATAATAGAACTGCAACACAAAAGAGCCACATGAATTAGGAAGAGTAAGCAGGGAAGAGATGCTTGCACACTCCGTCAAACCAACCTTGTGAGGAAGCAAGGCTGGACAGTGTTGGTGATGAAGCAGCTGATGTGACAACACCAAAATTAAATCCGGACCTGGGAAGAAAGAGGAGAAAGAGAAAGAACGACACTTAGCTCAAAGTGTTGAAACTTCCAACCCCATGATTAACACAACTTGGAGACTCAGATTTCCAGTACAGACTGGCACAAAGCCAGGCTCAGGAACAGCTTCTCCAACAACCAAACAAGCAGATAGAAGCACGTACACAGATTGGGCTCCATTTGTTTCCCCTCTGACAAGGCTTCTAGAGGGTTAAAAAGAGTCGAAGATCTTTTGACCACCCCTCATCCTTCCCCATATTCTTCCTTTTCTGCAGTATTCTTCTAACCCATTCTGCTCAGCAGCTGAACACCATGCATCAAATCCTGATAGCTTTTGGGAAATTAGCAAGAGCAGAAGCCACAGCAGTGACTAG
Organism: Scolopax mira; assembly: GCA_004320125.1. Classification (NCBI taxonomy): domain Eukaryota; kingdom Metazoa; phylum Chordata; class Aves; order Charadriiformes; family Scolopacidae; genus Scolopax; species Scolopax mira. Next base: position 28,280 of record BJBW01009176.1, read on the forward strand.
AGTTTATTTAAAGGAGCTAAAAGGTAAGAGACAGCGTGTGTACAAAAGGGAATAACTGGATACTACCATGCATCAAAGAGGAGACTGCTCATAACAAGACAGAAATTAAGAGTTTCCACAAGTATTTCACATTAAAAATATTTTGTCTTTCAAAAATACTGAGATCTTTCTTCATGAACACTGGCATCCTCCAGAAACCTTCACTCCCTGGGGCTTTTTAAGCTTTCTCTGATTCTCAAAGACCAGCGGCTGATACACAAGTCTGGCTGCACAACTAAGACATCACTGACAACGGCACTGTATTTAGCATATGGTTTACAGACTGAGGCACTGGAGCCTGGGACAAAGGCAGGGCTTGTTTGCCTTTTGAATCTGAATTTCCATCTCTCAAAAGGCCTATTTTAGCACTTTGAAGAGCACAAGAATTTTGGGTACCATCTACTTGACAAACTTGCAGAGAAATGGTTAAGAATGAAAGAAACCAGACATTCGAAAGTATGTATGTTCTGAAACACTTAATGTTACCCACTTCACAGAGAGAAAATCTAATTGAGTATTAGATAGGTAAACACACAGAATTTCAAATAATCATTTCTAAGGAGTTGTCCCTCTCACCCAAAGATAAGATATGACCAAAGAAATATTTGTCATCCCTGAAAAAAACCAAACCAACAATACTCTGTAAGAGAGATTTCAGAATAACTATGTTCATAACATGCATTTTGCTTTGTGTTATTGTTACACAGCAGAGATCACCAGATGGCATGGGGACTCTAGTCACTTTCATAAACAGACTACTTTTCAAGCCAAAAAATGGCATTTTTTCTGTTGTACTAAAATAAATAAGTAATTCAGGAAGTTTGGCCATCAGTATGAATTTCAAGTCCTAATCAGGAATTCCAGCACTTTTGTCTCTCAAACCCCTGCCAGCCCTTGAAACTTGTAGATACATGTTCAGGTCAGAGAACCCAACACCATTCCCTTTGGAATCCATCTTCAGAGGTGACGAGCATTAACATAACCAAGTTCAGGTTCTTTCTTCTTCTCTGGGAGCAAAAGCTTCCAGCACTCAACCTCTTCTGCTGCTGTTGTAAAGCCAAAGCTCATTCTCACATGTCTCTGCACAACTTGCTAAGGATGATTTTCCTCCTCCTGCTCTTTGTTCACTACATAAAGAACAAAGTTTAAACTAGCTATGATCTGCCTCTGTTTCCTATTCCTTAACCCCAACATAGAAGATACAGCATAAATGTTCTTCTCTGACTCTCTGAGAAGTGGTGACATGCCCTCTAAGACAGTCAGTGAACCCAGTGCATCAGACCACGAGTGGGTGCTTTAACCATGGTCATATTGCTCTAATCTCAAATCATCACCTGATGAGGAGAAACATCAGTACACACAGTGTATGATTTGTTCAACAGTCCCCTGTAGATAAGCATGAAAAGAAAGCCAGTCATTATTTACTCTTGGTCAGTTACAGACTGAAAAAGTCTCAAAGCAACACAATGTTGTGTCAAATTCACACAGAGCTTCAGCCCTCAATCAGGATGGCTTCCACAAACAAGGTCTTGCAAGAACTCTGGTACAACCCCTGCCCTCTCAATCTAACATCTGCAAGGGCCATTTGACAGTATTATGCAGTTTGTAGCAGTTGATACTCGTATTTAACATCAACTACAAAGAAATCTTAACATTCATACAGACCCCACAGTAGAAAAGGAGAAGGCTTTGTTAAGCTGCGCAGTTGTTGTTTGCACTGATGTCACGGCAGAAGAAGTCACAGCTGTAACTGTTTTCACTGTCCCTTGTCCTGTAAGTTACAAGAACAAGCATTACAAAAAAAAAAAAAAAGACAAAAGCACCTTGTCATCCAACTATCAGAAGAGAAAGGAATAGTTCACACAGAGTCTGCAATTTCAATTTTATCCATTGGAAAAATGGATAAAAATCAGCCTCTTTGCCGCTGATACCAGCTCTGATATTTGTATACAGAAACCTTCCTGCTACTGCTACAATGTCAGAGAACACATGAATCATTTCAAAGACTTAAGGCAATAACATATAGCAGATCAGAGCATAGGTAGGTGTCACCATCTTGACAATTAAAATTAAATTTTAGACAGGTTAAAATGAATTGTCTGATAGTTTAAAAACTAAACAATAAAATCACGAAATCCTCGGTAAATCCTCTCCTCAATATATCAAAACACATTTCAAATCAAAAGGAAGTGCTATCAAATTCAGGGGCTGACATTTTCAATAAACCAAAATTTAAGAAGCATTTGCCAAGTCAAATATGATTCCTGGCTATTTTTACTGCTTCTTACCCCTGGCTAAGAGGCAACCTACATCCACAGATTAAAGGCAGAAGACCAACAGAGTTGGATTTCAGGCATTTATGCAAGAGGCTTATAAAACCATGTCCAATGCAAGCATTATTATCTAATACACATTAAAAATCAATTCCTTCTTTGCCAAAGAGTTTACTCTTACCCCATTTGCACTGAATGATGTAAACTGAGCATTCCTTTCCTTAGGAGCTTCTAAACTGTGTGCAACAGACCACAGCATCTGAACTGGCTTTGAAATTAGGCATACAGCCTAGTGCTCAGGCCCAGTACCCAAATTAGCTCATTTCAGGGTAGTTCAGGTACTGCTACGGTGCTGCAGTCTATAGTATAGAATCTCATGTTTAAAAAGCAAACCAAAGATATCTGCTCTCAATTTGCTGTCAAACCACAGCAGTCTTTGGAAGATGTGCTTCCAACATTTCTTGTTAAGGGTTATATATTCCAAGTCAACTTTGAATGAGGAACTGTACCACAATTCTAGATGCAGGCAGAGACAAAACATAGGGCTGGATACAAAACCACCATCTTGCTCTTCTGTACCTTGGTTTTCCAAATTCTATCCCTCAAGGAGAGCAGCCTCTCAGCGAAGGGAGGTCTTTTTTCCTCATTTTCTACATCGCACACCGTGACGTGGCAAGAGACATGTAAGCCTAATTTCCTAACTAAAGATAACTTGCCTGAGATTTTATTGCCAGATGACGTTGGACCAGACGTAGATGCCATAGGACATGGTGCACACACAGAGGAAGGTGGAGTCTGTCCCTTAAGCGAGCTCGTTAGAGGTGTCTAAAAACACAATACCAACTTCAGGTCAGTGCAGTCTGTCCATTAACAAACATCCCTCTATCCCTGGCCTCGTATGATGAAAAGTCATGCAACCTAGAGGGAGGTGGTCAAAGCACTCAGAAGTGCCCCTCAGTGTTAGACCCATTATGTCTTGACACTTAAATATAGGGTCAATACTCAACTTTATCAACAAGTCTCTTGCAGGGGCTGCCAAGCCTCCATGGGCAACAGCTCCATGATTCCAGGGGACAAAGACTGCTGCGTGGACATAAAACCTAGCAGCTTGTTGACCAGTAACAAATGTTTTCAGTAGAATAATAAGATAGGCAAACTACTTTCTCCTTTGATTGCCTAGCACTTTTTTGTGGGTGAAATTTAGGTATATCTACCCAATACAGTTTCCTTTGTTGTTAGCTGCAACCCTTATAGCTGCAAAGCTGTGGCCATTAGAAAACTGCAAGCCTTCAAAAGAAAGAAAATGCAAGACATAACAAAGATCTGCCTGGCATCACCCTGTCGAGGTCACAGATAAATAAATGGTTTGCCAAGAACGCAGGGCAAGCTCTGAAAAGAGATTTTTCAGATGACCTGTTCTCCAACAATTAAACCCCCAAACTGTGCTGAGCATGCCCAGGCACAGTATTCCACAGGGAAAGGGTTCTACATCAAGGTACCTGTTTAGCTTGATTCGTAGCAACAGTTGCCAGAACCTGGTGGACTGCCTGGGCTGCAGAGTGAGGTACAGATGATCTTAAAAAGAAAAATTAAAATGTTAAATGAATGACTAGCATAAAAGAGGACCTCCTCACTTCTCAGAAAGCACAGCTTCCAAAAGTCTTGAAAAACCGCCGCTATTAAAGATTCTACACACAACTCCAAACGAACAAATCTGATTAGGGAATAAACCTCTTAAATGAATCAGCCACATTTAACAAAGGAAGTCTGCAAATGCGTTTAAAGCTCGAGTCTTAAACGATCAAGTCTTCTTCATACACTCTTGTCTCTGAAGAGAGTCATGCCTTTCTATTTTACAGGGAGTTGATGAAAAATCAGCAGGTAAGGGGATTACAATTTTTATACCTAGTGGACAACAAATTTAAGAAGCTTCCTTTATAGTGTGGAGCCCAGACAAGTACATGCAACTCTCAGAAACACTGAGCAAGGAGACAAAGCTGGGGTGGTGGGCAAGAATGTAATGTATAAACATTAATGGCAAGAATTGTGATAAAACTGTATTCTACATTATAGGTTTGGGAATATTGACCGTGAAATAAATTGTAGGAAGGTGCAGCTGTAAAATTCAAGTTCAACAAAGAAGAAAACAACAGAAATTCTGTGAAATTCATGGGTGGGACCTTTTCTCCAGCAAATTCTTAAGATCACTTGACTCACAGCTTCTCTGATAAGGCTATTAAAATGCTGGGTTTTGATTTCAGTTGTGGAGAGGGGTTTTTTTTGCACTGAAAACTACATATGAGTAACTGGAGTGGGACCACCAACACACCTCGTCACAGGCCATTGAAAAACTGATAACAACTGAAAAATCATTACTGCTTAACAACCCGAAGAGTGTGCTGTGGTGGCAAAAGAGAGCCAGAATATCTGAAGTAGCAAAATCTGATGAATTAACTTTGCTGGGTGAATGCTCTTTATTTTAGTGCTGAATCTGACTGGCAGGCACAGGTTCATTTGGGTAGAATTTTCAGAGGGTACATTTTTATGAGGTCAGCTATAAAATAAGACTGCAAAAAGCCTTCAAGATATCACTCTGCCTGGTGCTCTATAAATTAGAGAGATCAATCAATACTGCCACTCTGAAACTACTTGAAAGTAAGACAGGTCTTTAACTACAGTTCAAGTGAAAACCAATCTCAGATATGTACCGCTTGCTCATGTCCTTGTCTATGTACAGCCAGTACCCTTTATATTTTTCACCACACTTTTGATGGAACAAAGGGTGGAGAACTCTTCCTGGTCATAACACTGCTTTTAGCAAAATTTCCCAAGTAGAGCTGTTTGCAAATTTTACTGTCAAAAGATGTAGCACTGCCTTTCCCCCTCTTGGTTCATCATTTTCATGAGAAAATAAAACACTAAAAAGCTCCCAAGCATTTTCCCAATTAAAATGCAGAACCATGATGTAAATTTCAAGGTCAGCAGCTGAGTATCACCACTGTAAAATGCTGTTTCCTTTTTGAAAAGCTGCATCAAAGGAATTCTACCTTTTTTCTTTGACAGTGAAGAATATATACATGTATGAAAACCAGAAGTGATGCAAGAACAGAAATTGTTCCAGGAGCTGCAGGTATAGCCCACAGTTATATGGATAAAACATCTGCAACTCCATGTGGACTTATGATCAGAGGTATGTGGGTGAGTTTATTCTGCTTTATGCAGTAAACTCAACTTTGCTCAGACTTTTCAGTAGTGACCTTGCCTCCCCAGCCCAGAAACAGCCACACGTTATCTTGGTCTTAAGCAATGGTAGGAACATCAAGCAGAGAGTTTCAAGGTCATTACAATGACAGGGAAAAGGACTGGTTCTGTGGCTGGTGACAGAGCCTGGTGATAAGACACTGATCTCTGAAATGAGCTGAGCTGGCTGTTGTCTGTAGGAGGCAGAGAAGTAGAAAAGCCAAGTGTTACAGGTAACTCACAAGAAATCTTAATAAGTTTAAGGTTAATACCAAAACACAACATTCATAATTTGCTCATGAGGAAGACAGCCTTGCAGCTCTGTATTATTCCAAAGGGATTGGCCCCTACTGACACCCAACCTCTCAGTCAAAATTCTGATGTCAAAGAATTTGAGACAAGTTTCCAGAAAAGCCAGAGCACAATTCTTCTACCCTCAGGGGGTGGATCTGGGACCAGGCAGAACAGGCATATCTTCAGAGAAGGTTTTCTCTGTAAAGGATGACGAAGCAGAAAGAACAGCATCTGGACAGTTCAAGGCCACAGACCACACTCAGCAACAGAAGTGTCCACTTCCCTCACAGAAAGAGGCAGAACAGAGGTAGTGACTGGAGAGATACCAGATGTCAAGTACACACTACCAGTAAAACCACTGGATCCCAAAAGGAGCGGTTGCACTAAAATGCATTTCACAGACTAATGGAGAAAGAGGTTAACAGAGGTCTCATTGTTTGTTCAGGACAAGCCATTAGTAAATCTTTGAATGACCTGGAAGGAAAATATTTCTTTCTTTCATTCCACAAACCCAATACTCTTCTCTAAATGAATCCACTTTAGGTCCTACACAGCCAAGACAGCATTTTTCTATGTAAAATACTACTAGTGCTCCCCATCGGCAGAAGTGCTCTATTGCAAGGGCTACCAACGGCTACCAGAAAGAAAGGGAGCCCCCACTCACCCTATTACTGTGGAGACAGCTGGAGTCAATGCACCAGTTTTCAGTTCTCGCACATTCACCACCTGAGGAACGTTTTTCAGAGTTGATTCAGTCAAGGAGGTGCTTACAGCTTTAAGAAAAAAAAAAAAAAAGGTAAAGAAAAAGGTAAAGATGATCTCCATACTAAGCATTTTATTCAATATGATGCCTATATGTAACTCTCAAAGAAATCCATCTAGAAGGTATGTGGTGCAACAAAACATTTGGTACCCCAGCCTTCAATAACGACACCAAACAAGGGGACAGCTTTCTATATAGTTGGTACATTTTTCATTGTTTGCTGACCAAATCTAATTACTTTTACCAATCTTTCATTACCTACATCGTAACATCTTAGGTTAACAGACCTCTGCAGTTACACCCCAGCTTCTACCAGAATTCATGCACTAGTCCACTTTCTGCACTTATGCTCTCCTTGGGCAAGGAAAATAAATTCATTCAATTCCTCCACCAGGAACTGAACTTTGTGTCTTTTCTGTACTGACACTGCAGGACTAAGGCTGCACTGAGAAATGTCTAAAACCAAACAAGCAAAGCTTAAATTGGGGAACCTTTCTCCTGTCAACTCAAACCCTTCCCTACAAGCAGATCTGAGGCTTAGCTCAATAGTTCATCAATAACTATTCAATATTAAAATTCTTCGTATCTTTTAATTGCATTTTAATTGCATAGCTAATAATGAAGAGTTATTAGTATAGGCCAGTGACAGCCTTTCTCTGCTCTCCAACAGTTTCTTGCACACAGATTAATGGCCATGCCAGGATCTCCTGAGAGGTATCGACATTTCTGCCACTACACAGATGAGAAGGGGACAAAGAAACCTGAGGTGGGAGTTTCTCAGGCATTTTGTACTAGTAGCTTACAGGAAAAAGGAAGACAAAAGGCACACTGGGTAGCTCAGAGGTGCAACAAATACAGATCTGCATCACGTTTTGTTTGATGATCTTCTCCTTTGAGAGAACTAAATTCCTGTGAAAGTCACATTCAGCTGCTCAGAGGTCACTTGGGCAATTAGCCATCCTTTTACCTGGGGACTGGTTAGCCATCTGCCTCCGCAGAGCTGCAGCAGCAGCTGCTTGTGGTGCTGGAACTGTGACAGAGGGAGCAGGGGCCCCATGTTTCACAGTCTTTGTTGCAAGCATTGTACTGTCAGCTCCTTGTGGTATGATTCTGCTTGAAGATGTCGGCACTAGAAAACAAATGAAAAAAAAATATTACAGATTGCTGTATCTCTACAAATCAGGGAGACTTGAAAGCCTTTGCTGAAGTAGTTCCTCTAAGTATACAGCTTCCTTCTGACCAGACTGACACACAGGCCTTTTAAACAATCAACACAAGCTGTCCCTGGCAGTCTCTGTAGATCCTGATGAATTCAGCAAGTAAGTCTCAATAGCTGTCATTTCAATGCATTAGATGACTTTCAGTTTGCTGTTACAGACACTTCTGCTGACACCTTAGTTTTCTCTCCAGCTACAGAGATTAAAAAAACCCCTCTATCACACCAAGAGAGAAAAACTTGAGTGTATGCAAATATACCTCTTACTCTGACTCTCCAGGCTCAGAACTCCTAACCTTGGCCAGACCAACTAAATGCAGTAATACTTCAGTTTCCTGGTATTTGGGCATTATTTTAAGAAATAATGGCATACACTTAAGGCAAATTACTAAAGGGAGACAATGCTACTTAGGCTCAGTACTATCTGAAAGAAGCAGGCTATCAGAAAAACACATGCAACAAGATATTTTAGCACTTTCAGCTCAAGTTCATGTGGTCACAACCCCACTCTGCTAATGGCCTCTGGAAACGGCAGCATCAATCTGCATGCTGAAATCTCATTTTTCCAGGATCTGAAGCACTGGCAATGAATACAGCGGCTAAAGATACTGACAAGAACACGTGCAAAAGAGGAGAGATATTTCAAAAACAACTCACATGAAGTACCCACAGTGAGGGGCTGTTTCCCAAAGGATGGGGACTGACCCATCAAACCAGGCTGGATGGAGGGAGTACGGACCACAGGAGCATGACGAGGGATTTGGACTGGAGCAGCCTCTTCTTCCTGCTCCACTGCCTGTGAATCATCATTCTCCAGCGACTGGGATACAGAGGACGTTGAACTGACTTCATCCAAATCTTCATAGTATCTTGTGGACAAGAAGGCAGATCGGGACAAACTTGCTGCAATAGCAGAAACAAAATCTCGTGTGTGTATTAAGCTGAGAGAACAAGAGAACAATCCAGCCTAACAGCCAAGACAGAGACACCAAATCTTAGGATGCTCTTCTACTGCCTTGTTTTAATCGTGCATTGATAGGATTTGACTTCTTAACTGCCAGGCAAGGCAGGCTTCATCAAGAGGGTATCTGAAAGAAAATTGTTACTGAAAGTAGATAGGGGAACAGGAAATGAGAAGTAGGGGCTGAGAAGTGAGAAGCCAAAAACTAACTTCAGCACCGATTTCCACAGCAGGTAAGTCACTCTCCTAGAAATTGATTCTACAGTAATTAAGGTTTACCTGGAGCTGTAGACCTAATTGGTGGAGTTTTCCTCTTGGCTAGAAAATTCCTCAACTGTGCCTGTTTCACAGGGGATAATTTAGCTGGAAAACAAAAAAAAGAGTTATTAGTCTATAATCAAACTGCAAGTCAAAAAAAGTAATTGACATTCACGATGTGAATGCCAGGAAGAAAGCATAAATTACCAGGTACTTTGGGCAGAGGTTTGGCATGTGATTCCAAGGTAGTTTTCATCAAGGCATTGCGCAGGCTTTCAAGGTCACTGTCAAAACTAGGACAAGGCAGAGCAGTGAAAAGCCATGATCAGCAGAAAGAAACCAAGCAAATCAGGAATAAAAGGGTGCCAAAGGAGCTACTAGTACCATTGGCTTATCTGGAAAAACAATTGGCTTCTCTACATACTGTGCTATTTAAACGCATGCAGCTTTAACTAATTTGGAAACTTTAAGGTGCATTCACTTCTTCCCCTGAATTCAGACAGACAACCAGCAGAACCTTAGTCTGGAGGCTCTATTATCCTCTTTACTATAAAAAAAAATTAAAATGTAACTTTTAGGGTAAATTTCTGATAAGCATTGAACAATGTGTCACTGAATATAACCAATGAGTTTCTATACTACCTAGGCATCGTTTAGTATGATTTTTAGGACATCCTGTCCTCCCATACCACATGCACAAAACATTATTCTTTGGAGGATGCACCCTTGCACATTGCTGAGGGCAAGACAGGAGGAGTGTTAACACCATTTAGGAACTTGTGTTTCACGTACCTTTGAGCACTGCTGAGAGAAGATGTATCACTGGGAACACTCCACTGAGAGGTCTGATTATACAGTCGGAGCTGCTGCAGGCTGTTCACGAGCTGATTCAGTCTCTTCCTCTGCTGATTGATTATCTCCCGGTTATTAGCCAGGGTGTTAAACAAAGTCTCTCGCTCAGGAACTATCAGACGCCTTAAGACAGCAGATCAAGAGACAGGGATAAGAACCATTCTACGTTTCTGGCCACAAGCAGACATGCACACACAAAGTAATCCAGTGGTTCTAGTTACTTAAACTCCATGAGGTCAAACATGGTTTGGTTTGAACCCCAAATCAGTTCAGTTCATCTCAAATGCGTATTTCTCCTTTGAATACACTGCGGGTTTAGTAATTTAGCTCATTTACTTCAAGATGTTTTATTTATTAGAAAGGTTTCATCAGCTGCCATCAACAGATGCATTTGGTTTCTACAAAGCTGATTTTATATTTTTTTCTATAAGCACTAGTTACAGTGCCCACAGAGGTGCAACAAGCCAGTAATGCATATGAAACCATATAGTTCAAATCTGTAGCTCCCATTAGGTGTCTTAGTCAAGCTTTATTCCTAGATTCCCTCAGAAAAGGTCATACTGTTAAATGGAAAAAGGCTTTTGTCTGCTGTGTAGAGATTAATAACCAATTCATTTCTGTGTTCCTCACAGTTGTTCTGTATCCCAGTCTCAGTTACTTACTTCTGCTTTCTCTTCTGTTCCAGGTGCCGATCCCACTCCAAATCCAGGACGTCATTCACATCCTGAACAGCAAACTTCACGTACTGGTGCAAGCGTCGAATTTCCTACCGTGCAAAATTAAGTCAGCTTTTAATTCACTTCAGAAAGCTCACTCTCCATTGAAGAAGCTGAAGACCCTTTGGGCTCATTCAATCCAAGCCGTGTGGCACTTCCCCAAAACTGCCTGGAAAGTTTTAGCAGCACAACAGAACCCAACACAGCAAAAAATCTACTTATCAACCAGGGCTTGGCTTAGACATTCTATCCCAGCTCTCAAGCAGAAATAGTATTTTCCATAATGTTTGCAAAACATTGCCAGGTCTTTACTAAAAGGATTTTACAAACACCAGGCATTATACAAAACAAACGTTATTTCAAATCTCATTTCCAGAATATGAGTCATTTGCTCCCATTTTACAATGTGGAAATTGCTAACAATTATAGGTGATCAAAGCTTTGCAGGCCATTCACGTGGCTCTAGGATACCAGCGTTCACAGACTATGATTCATGAGAGCATTCACAAATGCTCACAACTCCCACACTAAGGCAAGGAATTAACTTCATTTTTATAGGTAGGAAAGAAAAGAAAAAAAAAAAAAAAGGAGAAAGAGCACAAAGTGATTTATCCATGACCACAGAGTTGCACAACTAAGCCAGAGATCTCTGGCTACAAGCCCTGCTCTCTAACCAAAACCAGCATTCGGTCTCATTATTGTCATCCCTCCAGCCTGTCGTGGCACGAACACGTTTTTAACTCCAATCTCGTAAAATAGAAATGGAAACTGCAGTTGGTTGCAGCTCATCTCAACAAAACACTCCAATACAATGATCATACAATCATAGAATGTTTGGGTTGGAAGGGAGCTTAAAGATCATCACTAGATGACATGGGCAGGGACACTTCCCACTAAAGCAGGTTGCTCAAAGTTCTATCCCTTGAACACTTCCAGGGATTGAAGCATTCCAGTGCCTGTTCCAGTGCCTCACCACCCTCACAGGAAAGAATTTCTTTCTAGTATCTAATCTAAATTTCCCCTCTTCCAATTTAAAACCGTTACCCCTTGTCCTGATGAAGCACTCAAGTAACACAGATTCGGAAAAATTCTACTGCAACTGGTTTCAAGATACAGCATGAAATTCTGTGACATACCCAACCTGAAACCAAATCCAGTCCTTCTGTGGGGTTAGCATTACGCACCACCAAGCACAGATTTCCTCTCTCCAGCAGCATTGAGCATTATTGAGCATTGAGCAGAGAGCAGCAACTCTCTGCTCTGGACAGCAAATTGACATGGCCAGACATCAGCAAAGCCTCAGGATCAAGATCTTTAAATCTTCAATGAAAACTAATACATGAAGTTGACTAAGTGAGCTCTTCTCACCCAGGAGAATGGGGATGACAAAGACTGAACAAAATTTAAGAGTCAGACTACAGCTGTCTTGTAAACTTTTTGAAAGTTGACCTGAAAGTTCTCTACCTACATTCCAATCCGCTTGCCTTTTCTCCCACTGTTCTTTCCTCATGATCCTTTCTCTAGGTCAGTGAAATAAGCATTTCAAGATTATCATCTTTCTGAAGTCACACATAAGCTTGAAATATCACCGAGACACAGCGGGCACCAAAGCAGGCATAGACTGTGAATCAATCTACAGAATCCAGGTGAAGATTAAGAGATTGGACCTCAAAGAAATTACTTCATGTCAGCTGATTTCTCATAACTGACTGTATGCACTCTCTTGATACCACTGTAACAGATTCCATTCAGTTATGTCTTCAGCCTGCTGGTCAAACTTCTTAAGGTGAGCTTATCAGTGTACAAAAGACCAAGTATCATTTGTAGGGCACATTCACTCTCTTTTCCTTAGGGTTAAATAGTCCTCTCATCACCAGAGCTGTAGCAAAAGAACACTTCACCCCTAGTATCTTCCATGTCTTTGAAAGCCTCTTTATGTACTGCTGGTTATTTTCCTTTGTGCCCCAGCTTTTAGAATATCACTTAGTTTTATGCTCTGCCATCCATGAAATTAACCACACAATTCTGTAAGTCATAATAAATCATCAAATTGTTCCATAAGGCACTTGCTGAAGATAAAAATAATTCCAACAACTCTTCTACAAAGTGTTGGAAAAAAAAAATCTTTTAAGTAAAATCTCTGAACAAACACTACAGGCTGAGAAGGAACAGGATGTCAAGAGTCACATTCTAAGCTTAGAATAGACTTGGATCTCAGGTGAACTACTTCCCTTCAGCAGGGGTTTTGAATCATCACTGCAAATGGCAATACCACAGAGAAGCTTTAGGAGAGGATTTTCAGCATGTCTTGCAAACTCATGGAAAACAAAGCTCATCACACTCTACTAGATTATGTTGGAACAGCAAATACTTAGGCTGAACAAAACTGCTGGGCACTTGCACATGCAAGCCCCAGGTTTGTTTTATTTTATTTAAAACTCTAGATTTGGAGTTGGCTGACATGCTTCATACCTGTAGCTGTGCTTCACTCTTGGGATCCAAAGGTTTCTTATAGAGCAAGTGCAAATACCCTGAGCTATGATTCCGTTCATTCTGTTCTCTAGCCTCTTCTACCCCTGCAAATCCCTCCAGCAAAGTTGTCTTCAGAATACTAATATCTCCATGAAGTGACTGCAAAAGGAAATAGAACAGATGGGACAAGGTTCAAGGTAATATCTTTTCATTGCCATCTCGAGCACAGAGGCTTCTGCAAGTGTCTGCCTGAGAGCACAAATCCAAATGTCACTCCCACATTAAAGCAGCACAGTCAGATGTTCCATCTACACCAGTTCAGGTTTAGCAGGTTAAGTAGGAACATCAGGTGAGGAACAGTCATCACTGAGGAGCTAAACAGTCTGAAGATACTCTGCTCACCTCTGTCGTCTCTTTAATTTCCAAGAGGAAGGTGTGAAGATCATCTGACTCAGTTCGCAACATCTTCATTTCTTCTGGAGTACCTACTTGGAAACAGGCCTTGGAAGTCCGGGCCTTCAGTTCCTCCAACTCCTTTTGAAAATGTGCAATCTACAAAGTCAAGCAGAAGAAGCAGCAGTCACTGAAACATAGCAGGGTCTGGAACAAATGTGGAAGCTATTGGATAATGTTTCTACTACACCATAAACAGCTGTCAATTTGCAGCCAAAGCAGGAAATTCTTCTTGAACATTAACAGGAAAGAATACTCAATTTTTCCAGCACAGCGACTGAAATAAAAAATGACTGAACGGGACACGCAAACAGCAGTTACAAACCAGGCTGATTATCTTGGGGAGAAACTCCCTTCTGATTCCTGAACTACTGACACACCCCGTCAGAACACAGGCGAATTGAAAATGAGAGTGTGTGTACCTATACAGTTGCCTTACAGCTTCTAAAATGAAGAAAACTGCTTGAAAAATCTCACCTCCTCTCTGATTCCTGCTATGACAGGGTCTGAATCCTTCCACTGATGGGCCTGTTTCTCTAAAGCCGGACTGGGGAGTGCTGACTTCCCCTGAAAAACAAATCCAAAAAACAATATTAGGGATATATCCTTAGCATCAG
>BJBW01009177.1:0-83589 GCA_004320125.1 Scolopax mira
TGAAACTGATGAAGCAACATTCCAGTTACTGAAAGTGTTCTCACTTCCCTTGAAGCAGTAATTTGGCTAAATACCCCAGCTCATGGGGCATTATGTGACTTAGCATCCTTGTTTTCTGGAATAAGGCTTTTCTAGATGCTTAGTCACATTACTCAGCTCATCTATGCCATTGTTAGAGACTGTCAAAACAATGCTGGGTGAAAATGTTGGAAACATGCTTCTATTTTCTCTTTTCTGCTGTGTTGGAAAACACGTTATAACAAGTCAATCTGATGAGCCCTGCACTGCTCTAATCAGATGCTTGCAAGATGCTTTCCCAATGGCACTTAAATGCTTCAGTGTCAAAACTGCCCTGTCCAAAGGGAGCAGTGTGGAGGTTTGCAGGAAGAAGCCAGCTCTAGGGAGGGTAGCTTGTTGCCTCTTTTTTCTTGGTGATTCTGCAGGAGAGACACTGCCACGTAGAGCAGCGTTAATCATCTAAACATCTGCACTTATGCACTCCAGCCAGGAGAGAACCTTCGAATTTAGAGTTTCCGTCTTCCTGGGGTGTAATAGGTGTCACAACCTGTCTGCTGATTTCTAAAATAACACAGCTTCTCTCTTAGTAGTAGGCAAAAGGAAAAGCCTTGAAACACTTTCTTGTTTCATCTTCCTCACAAATATGAATTAACTTTTGGGTTATTGGTCCCAGAGCCCACCCTGGTTGCTCAAGATTCATTTTTATTAGCAGCTTTTCTGAATTGTAGAATCATAGAATGGTTAGAGTTGGAAGGGACCTTAAAGACCATCAAGTTCCAACCCCCCTGCCATGGGCAGGGACACCTCCCACCAGAGCAGGTTGCTCAAAGCCCCATCCAGCCTGGCCTTGAACAATTCCAAGGATGGGGCAGCCACAGCTTCCCTGGGCAACCTGTTCCAGTGTCTCACCATCCTCTCAGTAAAGAATTTCTTTCTGGTGTCTAATCTAAATCTCCCCTCTTCCAATTTAAACCCATTGCCCCTTGTCCTGTCACTACACTTCCTGACAGAGTCCCTCTCTGGCTCTCCTGTAGGCTCCCTTCAGATATTGGTAGGCTGCTATGAGGTCTCTCTGGAGCCTTCTCTTCTCCAGGCTGAACAACCCCAGCTCTCTCAGCCTGTCTTCATAGGAGAGGTGCTCCATCCCTCTGATCGCCTTCGTGGCCCTTCTCTGGACCTGTTCCAACAGGTCCATGTCCTTTCTATGTTGAGGACTCCAGAGGTAGACACAGTGCTCCAGGTGGGAGTTAAGTGGTGAGAATGGTGGGAATTCCCAGGTGGGAAAGTTAAGTCTATCTGCTTACTATCCCTGATGTTGGCTGTCTCAAAGCCAAAAGGAGATGTTTGAACAGGAGGCTTTTTATTTCCTTTTAGTTTTTTTTCAGCAACAAGTATTTATTTGGCTCTCTTTATAAGTCAGTATTTAGTTAATGTGGTCTGCTTTTCTGTGATCTTGAATCTGGTGGTTGTGAGCTAAATGTATTGGCAGAAGTGGCCAACTCACAAGATAGCAAGGTTTGGAAGGGTTATCTGGTACAATACCCTGCTTGAATCAGGTTATCTGAGGCCTGGTGCAGCAGTTTTAAATGTCTCCAAGGATGGAGCTTCAACAGCCCAGTATCTTTAGGGGCACTCTGGTTTGTGTTAACCTTTACAGTAACGTAACCGTAATCCATAATTGTACATTAATCTTCCCAGTCATCACTCCACTGAGAAGATCTGTACTGGTAATTATCTGCCTTTGCTTGGAGCTGTGAGAGCAGCCTCCTTGTGCAGGGCCATCAGCTCCTCCAGCCCTGGGACCTCCCATCCCTTCTGTGCTGTGTGTGGATCATTGCAGCAGGAGCTGCCTCTGGGTCCTGATGCCTCTTTTGCAGACACTGAGACACTTCAGTCATCTTTCACACTATTTATGAAAGGACACAGCTGATTACTCACTGATTTACTAACCTTTATGTAGGACTGTTTTTAAAGCAGCTTCCACAACCCCTTCTCATGACTATCAACCCAGCACAGATTTATTTTTTAATTTCTGACAAGGAGTTTTCCATTCACCTCCAGAGAAAAGGAAAGCAACAAGCTGGAAAAAAAAACAGTCAATGTTAAAAACCAGTGCAGGAAGAATGAGTCACCTTTTCCCCTTCTCTTTACCAGTATAGGAAGAATGAGTCACCTTTTCCCCCGTCTCTTCACAACTTCCATATTTCAGCCAATCATAGAATCATAGAATGGTTAGACTTGGAAGGAACCTTGAAAATCAACTAATTCCAACCCCCCTGCCATGGGCAGGGACACCTTCCACTAGAGCAGGTTGCTCAAAGCCCCATCCAGCCTGGCCTTGAACACTTCCAGAGATGGGGCATCCACAGCTTCTCTGGGCAACTTGTTCCAGTGTCTCACCACCCTCATAGTGAAAAATTTCTTCCTGATATCTAGTCTAAATCTCTCCTCTTTCGGTTTAAAACCATTACCCCTTATCCTATCACCCGTGACACAAAATGGTTTTTGCCCCACAGTTATTGATGGAGCTTCTCTGATGGGTTTCACCACGGTCTTGCTGAGGGGCCTGAGATCAGAGGGGAACCAGACGACCCCAGGGCTGCAAGGTGAGGCCAACGAACTATTTAAAGAGGGAACAGGCAGCCACGGGGCACGTGAGAGGGAGCTGTGACCGGCTGTAACACCGGGAGAGGAGTGTCGGGGCAGCAGCCAGTGACCTGGGAAAGGCCTGTGAGTAAAAAAAGGTCAATTCTTCAAAAAAAGAAGAATTTTTTAAAAAGCTAAGAAGAGCTACAACATAAAAAAGCAAAAACCCCTTTTTATTGGGAGACAGGCTGCGTAATGCAATAGAATGACTTAAGTATCGCTTTAATACACCTAAAGGCTGTAAATTAATTTCCTGTAATTTCCTGTAAATTAAATTTCATGATGCATTTGCTTGAGTCGCAGCCCTGAGCTCGCTGATGTCATTAAAAGCACCAGGTGAAGGCTGGTATTTGGCTTAGGACCTCAGTGATGCGTCCATGGCTAGGAGAACATCATCCCCCCCCCCCCCCCCCCAACTTTACTCAATGTGATTTGTATAAAATTCCTGAAAAAAGGGAAGGAAAAAAAGAAAAATTCTCCAACTGCCGTGAAAGGCCATGTGTGAAGGTCCTGGACCTGGCGAGTGCATCCCTTTTTGTCCATGCCCCTGCCTGACTCTTCGTGGTCAGACCAGAAGAGCAAACCTCTGCTCTGACCCAATCCAATGTCTGTCACCTCCAAATCTCCAGTACCTTATATCAGTTCATCACCATCATCATCATCATCATCATCATCATCATCATCATCATCATCATCATCATCTTGTCTGTTAATTGCTATAAGAAACAATCTCCCTGGAGCTCCCAGGGCTGATGAACTGTTTTTAAATTCTCCCTTAGGCCTCAGATTTTTTTTTATTTTGTTTTTTGTGCTTGTGCTGGCTAACCACATTTGGATGTGGCAATGAGGGTTTCTCCAACAGACCACAACCACATGCACGCACAAAACCCACTTGGTGGTTGGCAGCTCTTGGTGGCCTGTTTGGCCTTGGACGTAGGAGAAATATTTGCTTTTAACTGTGGCGAGGTTACGAAGCCACCGGTTTTTGCAGTGAGAGGACAAACTCACATGAGCCTATGTGAGCTTTGGTAATGGAGCGAAAGGACTTTGGAAAGATCAAATTGGAGGTTTCCTTGGGAAGAAAAGAACCAGCTGAGAGTGGAGCTGGAGCCCTTGTTTCCTGGGGGCGTATGATAAGGTGAGGGTCTGTTCTGTTCATAAAGAAAAGCATTTCACACCTCATCCCACAAAAGTCCATCCCCCAAGACAAGGCATATTTCCAGAGACAGAAGGTTTGGGTCAGCACAGGGCCGGGGTGGGAGTCCAGCACCCCACACAGTTGTAAAGTGTCTGCACAACATGCCTCAGGGTTGAGCTTTTGCAAGGATGGAGAAGTAGCTTCCCCACCTGTTCCTGGGAGAAGGTGAATGCAGAGGCAAAATATGACAGACCATTCCTGAGGATGCCACTTTGCTCTGGTGAGACCTCACCTGGACTACTTTGTGCAGGTCTGGAGCCTTCAATATAGGAAGGACATGGACCTGATGGAGCAGGTACAGAGGAGGGCCACTAAAATGATCAGGAGTTGGAGTACCTCTGCTACAAGGACAAGCTGAGGGAGCTTGTTCAGCCTGGAGAAGGCTCTGGGGAGGCCTAATAGTGGCCTTCCAGTACCTGAGGGGGGCCTACAGGAAAGCTGGGGAGAGCCTGTTTACAAAGGCCTGCAGTGACAGGATGAGGCTTTAAGTTGGGAAAGGGCAGGTTTAGATTGGATATTAGGAATAAGTTCTTTCCAATGAGGGTGGTGGAGCACTGAAACAGGTTGCCCAGGGAGGTGGCTGAGGCCCATTCCCTGGAGACATTCAAGGTGAGGCAACCTGGTCTAGCTGGGGGTGTCCCTGCTGACTGCAGGGGGGTTGGACTAGGCGACCTTTGGAGGTCCCTTCCAGCCTGGACCATTCTAGGTTTCTATGCCCCGTTTCTGCAAGAGGGAATGGGACTGTCAGCAGCAAAGGAAAGGAGGTTTGGCAAGGAAGAGCAGGTTCTGGGCTGCAATCACGGGGAAGTGGTACTGAGCCACCAGAGCTGCCCCAGAAAGGATGAGGACAACATCCTCCATGCCTCTGAGAAAAAGCAGCTCTTCAAAGACAGTGCCTGGGAGGGCTGGGGATGTGTCCTGCTGCAGGCGGCTGCAGGCAGCTCGAGCACCTTGAGGCCATTTCCTCTTGTCTTATTGCTTGTCACTGCTTATATATGCTACTGCTTATGTCAGTAAAACAAAGAATCTTTCAAGAGCTCTGATGTTAATGAACTTCAGCGTCCAGCTCTGGAGTCCTCAACATAGAAAGGACATGGACCTGTTGGAACAGGTCCAGAGAAGGGCCACAAAGATGATCAGAGGGATGGAGCACCTCTCCTATGAAGACAGGCTGAGAGAGCTGGGGTTGTTCAGCCTGGAGAAGAGAAGGCTCCAGAGAGACCTCATTGCAGCTTACCAATATCTGAAGGGAGCATACAGGAGAGCCAGAGAGGGACTCTGTCAGGAAGTGTAGTGACAGGACAAGGGGTAACGGTTTTAAACTGGAAGAGGGGAGATTTAGATTAGACACCAGAAAGAAATTCTTTACAGTGAGGGTGGTGAGACAGATACTGGATGGATGCTCCATCCTTTGAAGTGTTCAAGGCCAGGCTAGATGAAAATTTGAGCAACCTGCTCTGGTGGAAGGTGTCCCTACCCATGGCAGGGGGGTTGGAACTTGATGATCTTCAGGGCCCCTTCCAACCCCAACTATTCTATGAAAATACCCAATACAGAGAAAACTGTGACCACTAAAGCAGTGGTTTCTTCCCTTTCCATCAGTTTTTAATATTTCAAGTGCAGACCTCTGGTTGAGCTCCCCTAAAATCACCTCCCTGTGTATCAATATCTGCACAAAGCTCGGTGCAGACACACCGTGCTGGTGACATTGAGGCCGGGTTTAAAACCCCAGCAGTTTGAGAGCAGGGAGGAGAACGAACACGCTCCTGCTGTGGCAGCAAGGTGTCCCCTGGCCAAATACTCCCCTTGGGCTGTTTTTCTCAGCAAAGGATTAAGCGTTTCAGCACAGAGCCCTGAGAGGCCGAGATCACAGGTGGAGCTGGAGGTGAGCTCCCACAGTGTCCCACACGGCGCCTGCACACCCAGCTGCTTGTAGGTGTTCACAGACAAGCCCTTTGGACACAGAAGCATCAGTGAGATGAACCATTTCAGCAGCAGGTGAACCATTTCTGGTGGCTTCCAAACAAGCCAACAGGTTTGGTTTTTTTCCAGTTTTTATTTTTAATATTGGTTCTAAACCACTAAAGACAACGGTCCAGAGACCTGTAAAATGACAGGGATCGAGGGATGCAAAAGCTGGAAGGCTACATTTTTGAGGAAGCTACATATTTTTTGGAAGAGTTCGTATGGATTTGATTTAAACATGAGACTTTGACAAGTTCAAAGAGTCCTCCTATGCACGCCTCATCCCCTGAGACTTCCCAGGTGCTGTCATGCTTAAAAATGAAAAAAGCTGAGGCCAAGCAAACTGTTCCCAGAGAACTAATGTCAAATACTTTCTTTCACAATTACAGGGACGGGGCCAGACCTTCCTGTGTTCGTTTCTCTTGTAAGCCAGGGTCACCCCAGCAAGCAGAAGGACTTTATCCCTTATTTTCAAGATAAAATGCAGCCTGTAGATTTCAGGGGGCCCTACCAGGCTGTAGGAGTACGACGTGCAGGGGAAACCAGCTGTGAACTGCATCATTGAACAGAAAGGAATAGTGATGGATCTAATCCCAGGGCAAGAGCTGGGGTTCCCATAAGCATCTCCCCGCACAAACCGAGAACTGAACCTGCTGAAGCCACTGGCAAAACACTGCAGTTCCATCCTCCTTTTTCATGTACAAAGAACATGGGGAATCAGCTGGCTTCACCAGGTAGGGTTAAAAAAGAAAAAAGGAAAAAAATAACTCCCTGAAGGTGATCAGCTTGCAAATAATTAGGATGCAGACACAAGCTCCCTTATGCTTCATTTCAGATCTAACCACCACTGTCTTCTGCATTTTATTAAGGAGGGTGGTTAATCCATTTTCATGTATCTCTGGGCCCTACTTAATGCACACTGAGCAAAACTGGAGACTAAACTCCTCCTGCAGTTCCTTCACTGTGTCCAGAGAAGAGCTCTCCTGCAGGGTATCTAAGTCCTTCACAAAATTTATCCTCCCAGGTTGCACGGTGACATTCATCCGGTTTTACTGCTGATGGGTGAAGGCAGAGAGCAGTAAAGACTTTAGCCTTCATTTTAAACACACGAGAATCATGGTTTTAGTACTTAGGTGTGATACAGAATCACAGAATGAGATGGGGTTGGAAAGGCCCTCTGGAGATCATCTGGTCCAACCTCTCTGCCAAAGCAGGTCCACCTCCTAGAGCAAGTTGCACAGGAAAGTGTCCAGGAGGGTTTTGAACATCTCCAGAGAAGGAGACTTCACCACCTCTCTGGGCAGCCTCTTCCAATGCTCTGCCACCCTCTTCATGTCTAGATGGAACTTCTTATGTTCAAGTTTGTGCCCATTACCTCTTGTCCTGTCACTGGGTGCCACTGAAAAAAGACTGGCCCCATCCTCTTCACATCTCTTCACCCCCTAAACATTTATAGGCGTTGATCAGTTCCCCCCTCAGTCTTCTTTTCTCCAGACTAAAAAGTGCCTCAGCCTTTCCTCATAAAATATGCAGGGCTGTAACATCCCCAACACACTTATATAAAAGTAAGGTTGTGAAAAAACAGGTCCTATGTTCCTTTGTATTCCTGTATGCTCCTCAAGAAAGCTCTGCCATGAATGCTTTTGAAAAGGAAGCTGCTTGAGCTGCTGCAGCTGCAGCTGGAGATCCCTGGGTCTACGCCACCAGCACCGATCAGACCCACTCATTACACCCAACAAACACCCAAACGAGAACCAGGAACATGTGAAGCTGCTCTAGACTGCAACTCCACATCTTCACACAATTTTCCTGAGGGCTCTGAAGAAATGACCCCCCTGAAGCAGAGCTGAGCAGCTCAGGGGGTTGCAGCTCTCCATGCTCGTGTGGAGCTGGAGGTGGCCATCGTGACAAACCCCCACGGCAAAACCTTCCACATCTTTGCCTCATGGAGCCCATGGTTTTCTACTGCTTTTCTTTTTATTTAAACTTTTCTTCCTGAAAAGTGCTTTCTAATGGCTTGGCGTAATTTGTTGTCCTACATATGTTTGAATAGAGACGTAATTACGCCACAAAAAGGAGCAATTTTAATACAACAAAATAGAAGGAACACAACACAAGTAGGCTGCTTTGGTAGAAAAGACTATTTTGAAGCACACTCAGAATCCAGAGGATGTTATAGATCAGATTAGAATAACAAAATGGGCTTGAACTATGATTCAGTCCACTGTGATTTAAAAAAACTAAAATTAAAAAAAAAAAAAAATGTCTGTTAGTGGATCTTCTTACTCATTTCTCTATTTAGCAGATCAGGCAAACAAAATGAAAGTGTTTATATTTTTTGTAAGTACGGGGAACATCACGATAATCTCTGGGTTTCATTCATGCTACATAAGAGGTCTCCTAAAATAATGCACTCTTAATTCTGATGTAGTGTCTTTCACGCCACGTAGGCAGGACCTGCCGGGTGAGTAACCTGGATGATTAACAGATCGCAAAAATCCCAGGATCTGAGAGTTCCATTTTGTCAACTGAAAGCTGAAGGAACCAAAGAGATTAAGACTCTTTCAGAAACAGTGGTTGGCTTATCAGGAGATCTTTATCCTTTATAACCCTACAGGTTATAGGAAGGGATAGAACTTCCTATAGTTATAGGAAGAGCATTTGCAAAGATGAAAATAAAGCACTGGAAGCTCATCTCCATCTTCATCCTACCCATGGAGAGAGAGGGGGCCACACCTGACGTGCAGGAAGGATCATAGCTCCAGAGGTTTTTCTCCACTAGCGCTGTCACATAATCGAAGCAGGGATGCACTAATTAGGGGACTGCCAACCTGTCACCAACCTGTGACTTGGCTCCAATCTATCCCTGAGCACCATCCCGATGGGGTCACTTGTGCCTGAAGTGAGGGACACTGGCCACCCCTCCCAGCTTCCCAGAGCCAGGGAAGTTCCAGTCTCCTGCCTCAAGCTGGTGTGGGCGCGCACCCTTCCCGAAGCAGCGCCGGCAGGAGGAGCATCCCCAGCTCCTCCTCAGGGCCCAGCACCAGGAGCCTGGAAAGGACCTTTCTGGAGGGCAGAGAGAGACTGTGGAGGGTTCCTGAGGCTTCGGTGCACCCTCAAACCTTTCCACTCAAGTCACGATTTACTAACAGTTCTCGGCTGCAGCCCACTTACCGCGTTTGGGGAAAACGACTCCTTAAAAAGCGTAAAACTCCGGACTGGAACAGGAGCCAAAGTTTCAGAGGTGACTGCAGGAGCTTACTTTATTCATCCTCGTAACATACTTCAAACTTCGATGCGGAGTTCCGCTAATTAATAGCTAATCAAAGATCAAACCCCCTAAACCAACCTGCAAAGACTGAGCAGTTTCGTAATCCTCAAAATAAGTTCTTGAATTATGTTTTTATAGTATTTGATAGCAGCTTTTTATTGGTTACAAAACCTAAGCCCATATACAAAATTAGGAACACATTTAGATGCCTCTTTGAAAGAACGTTTTAGTCTATTTTAACTGATAGTTTAAAAAAATAATAAAAACAATGCAATTTTAAACACTGTTCTGAAAACGTAAAAGTGCAGCAATATACTTTGTTTCCTTTATTAACTATGAAATGGTGCAATCCCAATCGAAAGCTGATAAGGTCACAACAGAAAGAACTGAGCAAGAGCTTTGTCCTGCCTTGCCCGGTTCTCCCATGTTCACTTTTAACGTTAATGCATTGAGTGCAAGAAAAGGATCCAATCTTCACAGGAGTGGAAAACTGTTTGCTTCCAATACCAATTTGTACGTAATCTCTAAGGATAACAGTGAATGCAGGCTGAACAGGGTATCCGTCAGTCTCTAGGGCATATATGGGGACTAAATTGAATTAGAAGGGGAGGGGGGGAAATATTCGTTCACAACAACATCTGCTGGAAACTCTAATTTCACAAAAACTTTGTGACCTTACCTAACTTTGACTTTTTATTGTTTAGTTTGTTGGTTGTTTTTTTTTTTTTTTTTAGCGAACACCACACAGTTTCAAGATTTTTAGACTATAGTGTGTGAATAGGATGCAGTTACCATATGAAGCTTCAACTCAACTTCTGGGAAAAGAAAAAAGGCACAATGAACTTCAACTCAATTTTATGTGCACAAGAGTTGAAAAATCTGAGCCACCTTAAAGAGAAATTGATTCTAAAATTTATAAAACCTATAAATAATCAGAGGCCAAACCACTATATTAAAACAGATTATCTAGCAAGTAAAAATCTTGCAGTTTAAACATACGCTTGTATCCAGGTGAGATACAAGACAACTCACTCTTTAAAGTGGCTCCACCTTGGCAGATATATATTTAATGAATGCACACCTGCTATGCGTTGTTCATCAGTGGAAAAACAGCTGATCCACAAAGCTCTGATGGCATCTGTCCTTATCTTCATCACAGTAAATACAACCCACATCCAATAACTAAATTAGTTTAGATTTTTCTATCCCTTCACATCAATGCATTGGGAAATTACACCCAGTAAACAACAGCAACAAAACCAGTTTGTGTGATAGCTTACAGAATTTCAAAATTATCCATCTTCACCCCAGCGATACCAAAAATCCCTTTGAAAACGACTGGGTCAGGCCATTTTCCAAAAGCAGTGACCTCACATACCTTATGTAAAGTTATTTAATGTGCGCTGCACATCAGGTTTATGCTGAGTAACGGCAGCTTCCATACAGCCTCACACATCGACCAGTTTGTATCTTCTTTTTAATCATGTCAATAAGATTTGAGACTAATTTCTGAATCACTCTTCCAATACTCCAAGAATGAAGCTTTTATGACGCTTCTAAGTAGTTGCTGGTTTGTTGCCAACCACATCATCATAAGCACTGGTTACTAAGTAAAAAATAGTTTAAGACTAAATTACAGTAAACATGAAAGCTCCACAGTTTAAACCCAATATAAATCAACCATATCCAATTATCAATTTAAAACAAAATATATTGACTACTGAAAGTTGAAAGCAAGATTCTTTTTAACTAATACATTTTTTGGACAGAATTTTTTTTTTTTCCTTGGTTTTTCTACAGTCTGGGACTCTTGCTTTCAGCTTAAACAGAAGTTCAAGTCCATAACAGGTTGTAGCTCAGGTAAAATACCATGCACAGCATTTGATTACTTCAAAACAGCAGGAACACACAGGCTGAAGTGAGTGGTCAAATAGGGCTCGCTGTTCTCAAAAATTAGGTATAATGGCAAAAGCTTTACCAGTCCAAATCTACAGTTCATTCTCCAACCCTGGTTTCTGAGGCAGTTAATGAACACACATCAATTACTGACAGCTGAAGTAGGTTTTTTTTTTGTTTGTTTTAAACTTAAGTGTTTAATCAATTGCCAAGTGTTTTGTTTTTGTTTTTTTTAAGTTACTTTTATATCAGTTTCACCAATGAAATTCATTTGGCTTGCATTTTTGAATCTATTCTTCCACATAAAGTATATGAAAATATGTTTGTGGAGGAGGATGATGGAGGCTCAGAGCAACCCGGGCCCCTGTAAAGTCTTCCAAAATGTACGCATCATACCAAAGTGTCTTGATCCACAGCGCACCATTTTTCCAAAGAAGCTACTTTTCCGTGGAAAGCCAATGTGCCACCACTATGGAATATTCTTAACAAAACTGCAGGTTGCGGTTGTCAGCATGTGGCACCAGGAAAAAGGCGAAAAAAAAAAAGGTAGTTGGGACTGTTAAAAAGAATTCTGGAACAGTTTAGGAGATCATGCATATGCATTTACAGTCCATGTGATAGTGACGTTTGGCAACTGCGAAGTGACCGATACATGGCTTGCTTTAGAAGCATCAAAACGAAGAGGCGTGTGTGTCTTGGAGCCTTTTGTTTCTTCACTTGGTAGCCATCTGGTGGTGCTTCATACTGGTGTGGGACAGAGAAGCTGCACTTTTTTGAACTTAAAAATTAAATTCTTTCGTTTGAAGGTTGGCCGTCGGGTCAAAGTTGTAGGTACCTCCTTGAGTGGCTTCAGGAATGAGACTGGGGTCTTCATCGATCTGTGAAACACAACAGCAAAAACACATGAGAGGCCAGTTCTCTGCACAACTCAGTGCATGCAGGAGAGATTCTCAAAAGTTCATCTCTTCCTCTTTTTTAAAATATTATTGCAATAAAATTAGATCTTTTTTTTTTTTCCAATTCAATTCCTCAAATATGTTTAAAAAGAACACCACATTAACTCTGCTCTAACACCATTAGGGAAACAGCAAACTGAAATGGTTAGAGACTGGGCTGCTTGGACCAACTGCTTGGTCAAAGCAGTTGCTATTTTAGCTGTGAGATTTAATTTTCGATGCCAATTTTTAGTACTTCTGGGTCTGGCTAATCACTAGTTGTGAATTCCAAACTTCCATTTTGTACTTTTTCCCATTTTCTTTCAACAAGAAAATAATTTTTAGTGGCAGCTGATAGAAATACTTGTGATACAGAGTACTCAGTATCTCCTATCACAATCTGAAGGCTTTAGAATTACTTATTTCAGAGCAGTTTTATATAGCACTCATAGGCGCAATCTGATTTTTTTTTTAAACCAAAAGTACTTCATTACTCTACGGATATAGAACGAAAGGCATCAGTATCCAACTTCCCTCAGCTTCCTCAGAGCTTTTAGAATTTAAGTATTTACTGCCTCTAGGAACAGCAAATAACACGGTGAGTGGCATCGATTACACACAACTTCAAACCCTACCCATCCTCCCCCAAATCACCAGCTGCATCTGTTCTCTGAACACACCACCTCTACATATATACATATGGTTCTATAGGAACTATATGCCTCGTTCCAAACTGTGTGCTGTTCTGAAACAGGTAAGAGACCTTTTTTTGCAGGGGGGTGTGTGGGGGTGTGTCTCAACAGCTTTGGGCCTTGGATTCATGCAGACACCAGAACCGACTCACCTAAAACCTTTCTTTCTCTTTCATTTGGGTGACAATACCTAAATTGGAGGGAGAGATTAAGGCTTTGGTGACAGCAACAATCCTCAGGAGGAAGAGCGGGGCATGTCCTGCCCAAATGAAGATTGAATCTGGTTTCAGAATGCTTTGCAAAATGTTTGTGAGTTGATAAATTGGCACTTCTGCCTTCTGCAGGGGTACTGCAAGGTACCATTACCCAGCTTCACATGCCTTTAACACAATAAATTGAAGTGAGGAAGCTACAAGTGCTGGTCCTAAAGTATGTGCCTGTGCACTTTGCAGCAAAAGAGCAGATGGGATTAAACAGTAAAGGGAATATCTAGTAGCTAACGACATCTCATGAGAATACAGAAGATCCTGAAGTGACAGAAAGCAGGAATACTCCTGGGCTGTCCATCTTAACACTGCCAGGCTGGCTAACATAACTGGTCTCTTGTCTCCCTAGAGCAATTTGGATATTTTTTTTTCTGGGTTATTTTTGCATCGGTCCTCAAACGACAAAGGTTATTTTCCTACATATAGTCACTGCCTGAAAATTCCTCTGGTTTTATGTTTTAACTCCTATCTCCCAATGATGGAATTTCTACAATTTTGAGTTTCAGAAGCCCCAGAAAACATGGTAGCAGTATAAACAGTAATCTGAAGTCTTGCTCCCAATTAAAGGAGGTAAACTCAGCAAAGCAGGCACAGATTAAACTGCATTAGTTTATGAAAAGTAAATGCACTGAAGGGAGTACTAACCTCAAAATGGGTATTCTTCAATTTTTCACATATCTTAACTTCTGGCAACTAACCTTGCAACCACGTGATGGACCCATGAATTGGAAATTAAAGAGTCTTAAAGTTAGCACTGGTATCTGGAAAGTTCAACTGAAGACACAGTTCTGCCAGGCTGCAGAACTACAAACACCCTGAATGGCCTAGAAAGTATAATTACTATAATTACAAATTGCTTGTTATGGTGCTGCTGAGGCACTCACAAACCGCCAGTAGCAAAAAGAGCTAAAACCCAAAGGGTCAAAATACCT
The DNA here is from genome assembly GCA_004320125.1 of Scolopax mira. Classification (NCBI taxonomy): domain Eukaryota; kingdom Metazoa; phylum Chordata; class Aves; order Charadriiformes; family Scolopacidae; genus Scolopax; species Scolopax mira. The sequence continues at coordinate 13,820 of BJBW01009177.1, forward strand.
AATCAGACTGCAATGAAATAGATCAGATCAATCTGATATTCTAGATCAATCAGCTACAGAGCTGCAACGTGGTATTCTATCTGAAAATAAGGATCCACTCCCCATTCCACAGACTGACATGTGAGAAAGTAAAAAGGAGAGCCAGAGAACTGTTTAGACTCTAATCGCAAGTAATTACAAGTCAATTTACATGTCAGTGTGACAAAATTAGACCAGTGTCAATCAATTCATTTGGCAAAACCAGGGTAGTCATCTTGATGTTGCTAAAGAAAATTCTTGGCATTGAGAAACTCTTCAAAGACTTTCAATTAAGAGATGCTCCACTGAAAAAGGAGCAGAAAAACTGACTTTCCAATTAGCTGATGTTCACAAGAACTGGAACTGAGGAACAATGACAATGCACTTGCTAAGACAACAGCACAGCACATACACTCTTCGATCTTAAGCATACTTACATCATCACCAGAGAAATACTGATCTATGATTTCAAATGCTAGTTTATAAATGTCTTCATTCTCATGCTGTTGCAAGGCTTCAATTTTCTCTAACCCTGGATAGAAGAAAATGAAGAAGCGTTTTATAAATTTCAACTGAAGTGAATTACTGGCTATTTTGAGAACCAATAAACTAAGAAAAATAATGAAACATTACTACTAATATTTTATAAAAAAGGAATAATAAACCCTCTCTTTTTAGATAAAACTACATACATAGTATAGTATGTACTACATGCATAAGCTACTCAGTAGTTTTTGTTCCAGTCATCGTGCTTTCTGTCTATCACCAAAAGGAACTGGTTTCACGTGTATGTTGTGTATGAGTTTAAAAAAACAAGGGCACAAAGTCTCACACCAAAAGCAGCTTAAAACTCTAGTTCTATTTTCATACTGGACATGGTATAACACAAGGCAAAAGCTTCCAGTATAGTAAGTTCTTAAACATCCCTTTACTGCTATCTTGCTATAATACATTAATTAACACGTGTTAAAACTTGGATTGCAATATCCCAAAGCCTGACTCCTCATCCTGCTTTGGTCTGTAATGAAATTATGATCCTAGCAACTGCTGCCAAGGCAATACACGAAAGCAAGAATAGTGTGTTTTACCACAGAACGAAGCGTATGCAATAATTGAAAGAAAAGAAGTACAATTCTAATTTAAACTTAAAAAATACCTAAGCTACAGAAGGGTCCTTTAATGCTTGCCTCCAACATGACAATCCCTAAACTGAGCTAAACAACAAAAAAAAAACCCACAAAATGCTGTAGTAAATATCAACAGCAACAAGCAGAAAACAGAATAAAGCTAGCAAATTAAATTTTTAAAAAACCTAATAAGCACTTACCTCCACACTCTTCTATAATTTCAGCTATTGTGCTAGCCTCGTCACCAGCCATTATCAGGATGTTTTTCAGACCATCCAGCACCACCTGTACCACTTGAGAATCCTTTACTGAGAGTAGGTTGCAGAATGGTGGGATTACATTTTGCTGTACAAGGTATTCAACCTAAATAATGGAAAAAACAAAGCGCTTTCAACATTGTGCTTTTTGCAAATGGCAGCATGTGCAACATTTCAGCAACAACTTGAAATCCCACTACACATACCTGATCTTTTCTCCCACTTATTGTCAAATTGCTAATTGCCCAAGCAGCTTCCTTTTGTGTTCCAAAGTCCCCCTTAAAAATAAAATTAATAGCTCATTAAAATCAGCATGGAAACATCTGTCAAGCTTATTATTAAAAATCACAGACTCCTCATGTCAGATTTATAAAAAGAGGATGACAAGTTGCATAGCTGATAGTTTGACTGACCTTAGCCAGCTGGTGTATGATCATAGGGATTAGCCCAGCATCTATTACAGCCTGAACTTGTTGCTGGTTTCCTGCTGTGATATTGGAAAGGAACCAAACTGCTTCCTACAATTGGACACAACAAAAAAGCAAAGCAGTTTTAAAAAACAGTCAACAGATTTAAAAAAAAAAAAGAAAGAAAAACCAAACCCAATCAAAGTGAACAAAACAACCTCAAAACCTAAAATCATACTATGACCAATCACTAAACAGAACCTCTGGGTTTGCTCCCCCATAGCACTTCTAGCACACAAATGTTCCTTGCACTGAGAAAGCCAAACGTGCAGGGATCAATGCAAAACTCATATGATTAATTCATGGGGCCAGATTATTACTTACATGAAGAGTGCCTCCATACATCGGGAGCAATACTGACTTAAACCTTACATGTACTTTTCACTGCTGGAGTCACAGCCACGTTTTAAACTTTCAATTGGTTTTACAAAGAAAATAGGAAAACTGGTAAAACCTCATATAAAATAAACTTATTCTGTAACCCTACTACTGACAACTCAGTAGCAGCTTTCTGTGCTGACAGAAGGAAGACCAACTCCAACTCCCATTTTCTTCCTGAAACATGGAGTGGATCTCACAAAACTCATTCGAGTATCAGATGGGACTCTCAGTCCTGAGACTTTACTCAGCAGTTACCTCCTTCAGGAGATAACATCACTAGAGCTAACACCTGTAACAGCAGTTACAAATTCCTGATTACAAAAAGGGATGCTTGCCAAGGGAATCCAGAGCATCTTAAAAAGGCTCCAATCTTCAGTAAAAGACAAACAGTGTGGCAAGCAGCAAATTATCAAGTGCTGCAGAAAAAAAACAACATAATGGATTCAATTTTTTAGGATGTGTATCTTGCTTTTATTTGTACATGCTCCTCACAAGATACACTTAAGAGCAAAACTCAAATAATTTCTAGACTCCCCTTATATAAAAACAACTCCTTTGCTGGCATTCAAAAAGAGCTCTTCACATTCTTTGGTGAGAACTAGAAGGGCAGGCAGAAACAAATCACAGCAGTTTGAATTGTCAAAGATAACTTCTTCAGAGCTCTTGACAGTTGAGAAGGCCTTGAAGAAAAAGAGATTCCTTGCGAAGAGATTCCCCTTCAATGGCACACTAAGTGGGGGAATCACATAAGCTAAATAAAAAAGCCTCCTCCTCAGCTAGACCCATCTTTGCAGTGGAAGATGGCACAATGATTAAAAAAAGAAGTGCAAATAACATGAAATACAGCTCTGAAAAAGAGGGCACTGATCATCCAACTCCCCCTAATCCACACAGTCCTTGCAGCAGCAACGTTCCCTCTGCCAAAAGGCAGAAGAGGAAATGCAGGGACAGTTTTCAGAAAAGGACAGTGGTACTCCCTATGTCCTTGAAGGTGAAGATGGACAAGAGAACAAACACACTACAAAAAGGTGGAGTGGAGAAACAGAACCAATCTTACTCAACTCACTGTTCTCAACTAGACACAACGCTCTTTAGCTATGAAAACCTAACACCAGTTACTCACTTTGCAAATGTAAAGAAGTACCAGACTCCAAAGCAAAAAACATCAGACCTCCCAAAAAGCACTAGGCATCAACACCAATGCATGGATCCTCATTATGCCTGTTTGGTTTTAGCCCTAATTAAGCATCATCCTCAAAGGCCGCAACTTTATACAAAATGGGAATAATAGCTGGAAGAAATTCTTCTGCAATATGGTACAGACTACAGCTTTATTTCTTACACAAAAACATTAAGTTAGGAAGAAACAAATCATACCTTATTTATCTTCTCTTTTGGATGCGTCAGGAGATTTGGGAAATAAGACAAAACATCACAATTGAGAACAACTTGTGTCTGTTCATCAGTACCAGTTACTATGTTGCCTACTGCTCTCAGTGCTGCTGTCTGAATATGCAAAGTGGGAAGGAAAAAAAAAAATTACATGTTAAAGACATCACTGTTACTTATGCTAAAATAAAGATCATTTTAAGACGTCTTTTTATAAAAACACTTTGCAAAATAGAACGTAGCACTTCATCCTCTGAGCTATATCCTAAAAATGGGTACTGTTTCATCAAAACAGAAACAAAGTACAGCGTTTTACAGAATAGGTGCACTGCAGCTCAACTCAAAAAGTATAAAGATTAGAAATTAAAAGAATATTAAAACATAGAAGAGTTAATTCACCATGTATCTGATCTAAGCTACAATTACATTAACTGTTTCTAAGTCTGCCAAGGTTGCTTCCTTCTCCATTCAGCTCTCCACTACAGAATTCAAAAATCCACCACTACTTTTCTTCTTATTGACTCTCAGTTGACTTTCAGAAATGGACTTTACATCTTTATGTATTGGTTAGTATATGCTTTGCAAGTGACAGAATACTGTAAAGACTCATTTTCATCAAGCAAACTGCTCTGACAAATTTCAAGGCAGCCACTTCTCAGCTGAAGTAAAAACTAAACAAACACAACAAATTGCAGATACATAAAAACTCTCCCAATTACAATAGTTGATTTATAAAAATCAAGCACATATTAACTAACTTTTGGGTTCCCTTTATCTTTGAAATTAAACAGACAAGCTCAGTTAACCTACTTCTTCTAGCTAATTAGAAATTTTCTTTACTAAAAAGACTCAGCATCTGCAAATATTTGAACATTCAAAAGGTCCCAAAATTTAATTGATTTCCATGAGCTATTCAGACAGAATATATGCACAATCACGTATGCAGCAACAGAAAAGTGTGCAGAGAACTTGAATTCTGAAAATTCTGGAATTCCAGAAATCTGTTGATATTAAATATTTTAGGACTACAAAAGGAAGGCACCTCTGGTAATCACCCAATGGAAGTTAATGTTTAACCTGTCATTTTATTTAAAATTCTATTAAAACTGGTTTGGTTTTCTTTCATTTTAAGGATCTTTTTTTTTTCCCCAGGATAAGTAATATTTTTTGTTCAGTTTTACCTGTAACAAGCGTAGCTATAAATGCTCATCTCAGTACTCCACTGATAAATACTTTAAGTTACAATTTTAGAAAACAGGACTAATCAATATCAATGGAACCAGACTTACTTGAACTTTAACCTCCTGATGACTCAGAAGGGGAACTAGAAAAGGTACAACTCCTGAATCAATCACCATTTGTATCTGTTCATTCCCACCGTCTGTTAAGTAGGACAAAGCCCAAACAGTGTCCACAAGAATCTACAAATTGGAAAGAACATGGTTTACACATTGAACAGCACAATCCATATAACGGTATCTTAATTTAGTGAACAATATTTCAGGGGGAAATGAGGGCGAAAAAGAGCATGCAATTTAGTTACAGGAAAAACTCAAACATTATGATGAGACTTAATTAGTAAAATGTTAGATTATTATGTACGACTATGAAAAGTTGGGGCCATTTGTTCAATAATAATAATAATTTCTGTATGTCCTCTCTCAAAGATGTTTTTTAATTAAATACCACATTCTGGTGCATAAAGTGACAGCATAGAGGTAAACTGTTGGGCTTGATTTGTGTTTCTAAGACAGACAACCAGTCTGTCTGAGGTAAGTAGTTGTGCCAGTCACTCTGTGAAGAACACACCGACCCAGGCTCCTGCACTGCTGTCATTTGTGAGCTGAGCTCTCTTTTGAATACAGAACACCTACATCCCCAGAGTCCCTAATCCATCTATCTACATTTAGTATTTCTGATCTACAGTGCAGTTCTGAAGTGAAAAAGTGAAATTATTCTAGATTTGTGTCTTTTTTTTTTTTTTTTGCTTTCATATTAAGATTAAAATCCACAGCAATGGAAAGGAGTTTTTATACCAACTAAAATACTAGGAACTATTGTAAGGTGGCAACTGTTCAAGCAAAGCAAAAACCCACAGAGAAATGACTATCATGCAGTGCAATCTTAGTATCTTAAAGAATATAAAGGCTAAGCCATTGATCACTTGGTAAGGATGATTTGAGAGCCCTCCAAAAAAGAAAGGTAAAAAAGTTAACAGTCATTGAAAGGTGGGATCTGAAGCAGAAACAAAGCCAGCAGGAAGAAGGATATCCCATCTCTCAGAGACGATGTTAGGAACTACAGGAGAGAAATCTGGACCCCACTGAGGACATAATCTGTTGAGATACCTAGACCTAGTCCACTTTTAAAACAGTTACCCATTTGAAATTTCCAGCTATTAAGATATAGCTAAACACTACAGTACTGAAACATGGGAAGGACTTTAAAGTCCTGCCCCACAGGCTGCTTCCACCCAGCTCCAGGGACCAGACAGCACCAGACCTAATGCTTTCTTGACACAGCCTGCTGCTGCCCTCACCTGCTAATGCCACAGGGACAGCAGAATGTGCTGCGGTGGAGCCGGTATCGCAGCAGAAGCAGTGAGAGATGGTGCCTCACCAGTTTGCTGCCCCACAGCCCTGTTGGTGACGAGAGCAGCAGCTGCCAGAAGCACTCACGGGACTGTCGGCTGACCTACCTGCATCACTGACTCATCTCCAAAGATAGGTTTGCTGCTCCAGTACAGGGAGGCTGGGACCAGACTGGTACCTCCAAACTAGCACCTGACTCTCAGGATCAAAAAGACGGGCACCCTAATTGAGATCAGTTAAAACCTGGCATCACATAGGCTCATAGCTACTTCAAGAAGCTCTCATACAATCATTCCTTGTAAAAGCTTTCAAATTTGGCAGGGAAAAAAATAACCCCCTGAGTTAGATATAAGTTTGGTTTTGCTATGAATTTCCATTCAGGTTTGCTATGAATTTCCATTCAGGTTTGTCCAAATTATGAATTGGGAAGTCACCATGTGCTGTCTCCCACACACATTACACGGGGGAAACCCTGGCAAAATTCCCAAATTAAACTGTTTGTAAATATTTTTCGGAGCCAAGCCCACTTCACCATCAAAAGAGCAGCAGAAACACCACTACCACAGCGTGGAAGTAACCAAAGACAGATCCACCAATCTGATGCGCTATCCCCAGACCCACCACAAGGGCTCAATTCCTGCTTCCCTAAATTGAAGGATCACTATCAGGAGCAAGAGTCAAAGACATTACAAAGTCCTGACAAGAGGAGGAGGAAGAGGAGAGCAGCTCAGTATCCCTTAATGACACAGATCTTTATTCCTCAAGTCCCAATATAAGACTTCAGGAGGTGAAGTCCACCCCTCTAGGACTTAACTCAGAAAATGTATGTAAACCTATGGATCACAAATGTGGGAAATACTGTAGGTTTAGTATTAATAACCTGAAGAAGGTTTTTGCTTTTTATTGAAGTATATTTTCATATGCGATTTCCTTAGTTAAACAGGTTGCAAAGTCAGACACCCAACAGGTTACAAATCAGATTTACCCAGACAATCACAATATTTGATTGGACTGATATGTAGAATTAGATATACTTTTTTTACATGTGCATTATTCAGCATCTATGAAAAATTTTAAATTGGGGTAGAATTGAAGTGAAGCTGATGGTAAAACTGGCATTTTAAATCTCTAGTGCTCAATTCTGCAAGGTAGGATTTTTAAAAATTTATGTTCTAATGTAAAGGATAAATAAACTTTTAGAAAGGATATTTCAGAAATGGTGTTTGCACTTTCTTTTTTGTGCTCTGGATGATTACAATTATATGGGTCTTCATATTTAATTGTGCATTTACTACTTAATTATACATAAATTAATACACAAAACCAAGTTTGCCACTTAGACACAATCTTTCAGCATCATCTCTCCAGAGAAAATAAAGAATCTAAAGATCTAAAAGTTTAGAAATTACTTACGTTTATATCTGTATGGTAAATGAGAACACACAATGCTGGCAAAATCTGAAAAGAAGTTCATCAGTCATTACAGCAGAATAAAATTGGCTGTAAAATCACGAATCCAAGTACTGCAGTCACAAAGCCTAGCCTGAGACTGCGTTAGCATACTGCAGTCACACACTTCCCAGCAGCTGGTCATTCCCTCAAAGCATATATATAAAATACATGTTATATTTGTAAAAATACAGGACAGTACTATATTTCAAAGACACAGAGAGAGCAGACTACATTTTGAGGGAAAACAAGCAAACAACAGAGATAGGGACATCTCCCTGCCATTTTGAAAGCCTTGTTACCACACTTTATCATAAAAATAATTAACCTAATATCAATACATTACACCCTCTTGGATTAAAGTAAAATTTTTTTTGGTATTCACATATGGAAAAAAATACAAAAAATACAAAAAAACCCTGAGCCACAGTATGACTGCTTAGAACAGGCGTTTTTATTTTGTAAAAGTATTATTTGTAAAAGTTTCCCCATTCTCTGCTTCATTTTTAAAATTAAGTTAAAGTTTAGTTGCAAACAACACGATACTTCACATGGCTTCAAAAAACTTTGGAATCCAGCTTAAAATGAAGAACTTTACATCCATTACAACTATAGTACTAGTTAAATAGCACCACTTTACTAGCTGTGCCTTTTCTATAAGCACCAGGTTTGGTCTATTCACCAGTCTTGAAAGGATTTTCAGATCCTTCTCAAGTGGGGACCTGACATTGACTGCATGTTCACAGCTAGTTGAAACACAAAGTACACTACCTTCACTAGTTTACTTACATTTCCTCTTACTAAAAATAGTTACATTTGTATACTTCTATATACAGAATCATGTTCATAGCCTTTTTTTGATTAAAAACATGAAATGCTGAGTACATTAACACTTGATAGTGTGTTAATTCTTTGTTGTGCTCATTTTAATATATGGCTCATGAGCCTCTAGACTTACTCATTTTCAGCTGTTACAAATACCTGTATTACAACCTCAGTAAGAAAACACCTAATTGGTCAAATTACCTCATTTACCAACGGTGGCAAAAAACATGCATAAATTCATAGTATGACAATGTAAAGCATTTAGCCTCTAGCCCAGAGTATAAAAAAATTATCTGTCTTGTAATTCTTTATTTACCTCCTGAACTGTCTCCATAGGCGGTGGGGGGTCCTTATTCCTGCAGAGATTTACAATGACCCATGTGACGTTCCGAAGGAAGGTGATGGGAATGGAGGGATTGATGAAGGACAGAAGAGGTTTGACAACTCCCAGTGATATGACATAATCTCTACACTGAGGACCATCACCTACAGAAATGAAAATTGTTGTAAAAGAAATTACATTAAAAATGGAAAATCCTGAAATGTATGCAATGACATGTTGGGATACTGAAATTCTATGTTTCCTCACCAATAGTCTACTACTAACAGTTCATGTTCAATTAAATATACATACGTATAGATATGTATGTATATTTTACGAGACACAAAATTTATCCAGTTAATATATTGTGCAGCAAGTGATACTATTCTTTAGAAAAAAAATAGGATGCTCATATATAATTCTGGCCACATGAGAAATTACAGTAAGCCATGGAATTTAGAGGAAACATAGTCTCATATGATAATGCCAATGTTCAAAAAAGTCAAATCCTAAAGTGAAACACTCCCTGAATTCAAATTATCGTAACAACAACAAGAGTTACCTATAATATTTCCGAGAGCCCAGACAGCTTGCTCACAAACATTCTGGTGTGGTGAATGAAGTAGTCTCAAGAAGAGGGGTACTGCATCTACAGAACGCAAAGACCAGATTTCTTTTTACTGGAACATGGTATATGCACAATACTTTAATTGAGTAATACAAAACACTGTTGCTACCATGCCTTACACTAAGAGACATGTTTCTATTATGAAGATTAACTGAGGTTTTGTATGCTCATTTCTCTAAATAGCTGGAGAGGGGGAAAAATAGACTTGATAACAAGCAACAATGCTCCCTGCATTTAAACATTTCCCCATATTTCTCAAAGTGATACGCAAGAGCCTCAAGTACGTGGGTGCCAGGTTTAATGTCTTGGTAATTCAGATTTTCCAGTTATCCAAGATCACACCACATACCTAGAAGAATGACATGCCTACTCGTGCAAACGTGCTTCAAATCTTGATTTTAAGAAAATAACTTCCTCCCAAGAGGTGGCTATAGTTAGTTTCCATATGCAGGGAAGATTTACATCCATCTGCCAGTCCTAAGACACATTCTAATTTGCTCTTATATAATGCGGGCAACATACCAGATTAAGGAAATTATATTGATTTTAGATATCAGTCTCTGCTGAATTAAATAAGTTTAATAGAGCTAAGAACACATCCCACTGCTATTCCCATGCACTACTTCCCTTCAGACAGCCCATGCTGTTTTAAAGACAGTAATTCTTGCAGCAATTTTTTAAATCTACGTATGATCATACTCGTCCTATACTCTTTCTAAGTAAAATAGACCAATTTATATACTGTTGAAGGAAAGAATATTTTTTCTCGTAGAAATAGTTTCAGAAATAGCTTCAGAAATTTTAAAAAATTGCAACACAATTTGTAAGCGACTGTGAATCAATATTCTGTTGATAATTTAACACATGATAACGAGTCAAAAACCCCTGATGTATTTTCTTGAAAAATACAGAGCGAGTAGAAAAAAAAGACTACCTAAAATTCCTTCCCTGCCCTAGATGAGCAGTTCAGCAATTGCCTACAGCTGACAAGCAGGGAGGGACAGCACCACACCGTTGCTTAAGAACACTCTTGCTGTTCTTCTAACAATCATCTCACTTCCATTAGCTCAAGTGGAATATTCCAGCTTCCTTCTCAGTCATTACTGAGATTACACTTCAGCCATACGTGTATTCAGCATATTTCAGAGAGAAGGGTCAAGTATGTAGCTTGTATTAGATTACAATCCTGGTCTGCTTTCAAAGGCATGAATGAAATGATTTCCACCTGCCGCACGCAGGCAGGAGGACAGCCTAAGAAAGCGTGAGTTGTGGGTTATCTGATCTACTGCTCTCAAAAAATTAATTACTTCAGCTCCAAATTGGCTCCTGCCAATGCTTATTCGGTGTGTATAGTACTTGTCCTCTTTTGATGGGCCTTCCACTTGTCCCCCTTGATGGCAGGAGACCACCTTCTTTTATATTTAGGCTGCACCAGCCGCTTCTACAGCTGCAAAGACCTATGGCTTTGTTTCCTCAAACCATCTTTCACCTGAAGGGAGGAGAGTTGGGAGCCTGCTTCCCCTTCGTTATCCCCTGGCCAAAGCAGCAAGACTTTTTGACTAAACTTCTGCCATTTTCTCTTGGGCAGTAAATCTTGCAAAAACACTTTTTGCATCTTTAAATTTATTTTATCACCTTTTCTTCTTTTCAAGCATGAGCTACACAGATTTTGGGAGAGACATATCCCAGCCTGAACTTCTAGTAATTTTCAAGTAACAGCAATGCTTTTGGCTGCGCCGTATATATTTTCATTCTAATTTTAATTTTTGCTTTAGGATTTTTTTTCCAGATATCTTTCTGCAAAGCTAATACTATAAACAGCCTTTTCATTAGATTAATTCAAACATGATAACATTGTGGGACTTGAAAAAGGAAGAAAACAATGACTAACCAAAGAACAAGTTGGGAAGGATGAAAAAACTCAGGAATAGATTTTCAAAGATATTTGAAAAGCAATCTAAAACCAGAACTTTTTGAAACAACTTCAAGACATTGATGTTTTTTTTAAAAGGCTCTGGATTTTTATCCAGAGCCCATTTTGATAAGCCCTCTTATTCTATTGCTCCAATATCTTAACTGTACAGAATCTAATTTTGTGAGATATTTCATTAGCTATTTAAATGTACCAGCATTTTGACTTGAAAAGCAGGTTCTTACACTTAAAAAAAAGAAACCAAATAACGAAGTCACCATTTTCCCCATATAAAAACACTGAATATGAATAAGCCAAGACAATTTATTACGTAATTGCTTATCTATAGTCTCCTGTTTAATGACAAAATGTTTTCTTTAGCATGAAGGTGATTGTTTTAAGATAAGCGTGCTGATACATAAAAGCTATATATATAATTCCGAAAAATTAATTTGAAACATTTATCTTCAATTAACTATAGAATTTATTTCCTATCTCTCTTTGTAATGGAAGTCTCACTGGGTGGGTAAGCAAAGAATGAAGGCAGCACAACAAAATTGGCATGTACAGGAGGTACTAATCATACGGGCAGGAAAGGATGGTAATTTTCTTCATTCTGTATTTAAATGGGAAACCTTACATAACTATATGTATTTAACAACTTTAATAAAACTTATGAACATACCTTTGAGATAAAAAGAGTTCCTTGCTAACATAAGTTTTAGCCATAGGGGAATTAACGGTACATGATTTCGGAAATCAACCCATAAATTAGAAAGGACTAACGTTTGTCATACTTATTATATCATCTGCCATTCTCTATCTTCTTTATGGGATAATCAGGTCTGGGTTCCTTAAAATTAATCGTTAGTGGCAAACAGACCAATGTTTACCAAAAAATGTAGATTTTTTTTTTTGAGAAAGAAGACAGACATGTATTTATTATTTTAATGACAAATGGTATTTATTATCCACATACCCCCTTTTCAGCTTTACCCACAATATCCATCACCCCCCAAGAACCAAACTGAAATACTTACTAGACTGTACAACAGCTTGAGTCTGTGCAGAAGTGCCTGATGCTATGTTAGTCAATGCCCATGCAGCTTCAAATTGTAATGAAGGACTGTAATGAAATAATTTTATAGTAATAAGTTGAAACATTATTTGCAGGTTATTTTATGGTTCATTTCACTATTACTAGCTGTGTCCACTCTGAGACACTACATTTAAGCAGTGCCAGTGAGCTAGAAGTTTGAAAGGAAGCCTCTAAGCCAGGAATTTCAGAGGAAAAGCTGTAAGGAAAAAAAAAAGATTTTACATTCTATGACCTTTTGTAAACCACCCAGTATTCTGTCTTCATATTAGTAATAAAAAAAAATAAAAGCAGTAATACTTGTTGAAACACATACCAGCCAGTTAAGCTGAACACTACTCTAGTCAACTAATTATCTCCTGTATGAAAGGTTTCTACCACCCCTTGTCATAAAATTTAATTATGCCTCTCTGATGGATAACAGAGACTCCTTCACATCCAGCCGATCCAAACACCATTCATACTTAGTGAAGAAAGTGCAACTGTCTTGCTGTGATTAGTGGTTCTCAATAAATTAATCATGTCTGATCATAACTAATAAAAACTTCACCCTTTTAACATTACATCCCAGACCAAGTGTGAGCTGGTACACTGCAATAAAGACAGTTTTCTGCTCCATCACAGACAGAGGAAAGATCTAGCATCAGTATCAAAAGACAGCATCATACCTGCATTAAAACTGACTTATTAAATGCAGACAAAATTAGCTACAGATATTATGAAAGCTGGGGGAGTATCTCTTCCAAGACGTCTGTTAACTGTTGTCTATGCCAACAGCAGTTTAGTGAAACTTTGTGTGAAGACTGCTGTTGAAACAAATGCTAAAGGTCAAGGAGTTCCAGAAGCTCTGAAAGAGTTCACAGCTTATGGTGAAGGTTAGTGAACAGTAAAGTGTCTGGCTTTGGGAGGAGCAGAGAAAATTTACTGTTAGGTGACTGCTTTTCATTTCCATGCTTTTTTGGTTCTTTATCAATTATGTTTTATATATAGCCACAGCACCTGCTTCCTTTAAGCTTTTTTTTTTTTCATTAGTTTTCAAAGCATTTTAAGATTTTACTGGAGATGGGACTGGAAAAGAATTAGATAGGAGAGTCCAAGATGTAGATAATATAAATATCTAAGATGTAAATGAGAATTTGTAAAAACAAATAGCACTTGTCAGCAGCTACTTATAACCCTTCACATTCTAGGACCAAATGCATTAAACTTCTAGTTCTAGGTTGGTCCTTTTTTTCTTCCTCTTCTGATAAGCTTTCCATTATAACATGAACAACATCTTCAACGATGTGTTATACAGTCTTTGAAGAGTTTACCTCTACTAAATATTGCATAGCAGTCACAACTAAAAGGACTGTTTAAGATAATGTTGAATACAATTTCAAAAGGCTTATTAAATATTTATGAAGTTAAATCATACAAAAACTAGACAGAAAATTCAAATGAAAAGAATTCTCACAGCACTGAACCATTTACTTCTAGAGCAGACAGGAATTCATGACCCATTTTAAAATGCTATTCCAATTTGAATGTTATTGCCAGCTGCCTTCTAAGCAACTGTTTTGCTAAACAAGCTAGAAACAAAGATACTCACGCTTCATGTTTTAGCAGCCACCAAATTATAGCCAAAATGCCAATTTGCATTTCTGAAATTTCTAGCCCTCGTGGCTGCACAAATAACCTTGAAAACGGAAATACTGCAAATACACTTATGGCTGCCTGAGACCAAAGACAAACTAACACATTTACCTCAAATGTGTTAATCTCCATCTACCTGAATAAAAGGCTCATGGATTGTGGAATATGGCATTTTTCTGAGATGTCATTAAATTCTTACAACTACATTCTCAATGTTCTCTGCCTCCTTTACTGAAGCTCTTGTTTTCCAACAGAGAATCACAACAGACCGTATGCTCACTGTGTGGTACCATCACATGGGGGAGCAGCACAGAGCCAGAAGGAAACCCACCTTGCAGTGAGAATGAAAGAAGCAAGAAACTTAAGCCAATAACTTTAATGAAAAAGATGATGAGTATTCTAGCAAAAAGAAGAGCCCTGTTCACAACCAGGCATGTTCTCTGCCTTCACACAAATACACACAGTAAGTCTGAGACAGGTTTCTTAACAAAACAGTCTGGAATATTCAAAATCAATGAGGAATTTAGTACAGTTTTCTCCATTAGCTGATATACTTGTGCAAGCTGTAAAAAATAAACGGACATTTCAGTGGCAGAATAAGCACTCCCAGAGAATGTATGGTTTAGCATCATGGAATGTGATCCACTGTGTAAGATTATATGTATGAATCCTCAGCTTCATCTGAAATAATGAAATAATATTTTGGAGGCAGATTTTCAGTAAAGGTGAATATTTAAAAAGGTATACTTACTTATCATCCCTTTCTAGGCATTTTACCAGAATTGGTAAAATTCCTGATTTTATTAAGTCATCAATTGGTGGATTTCTGTCACTGGATAGGAGTTTTCTGTGAAATTAAATGTAAAAATAAAATAAGTAACTTTCATCATAAAAAATGTGTAGGAAATACATTTCTGTACTTTTATTTATTTTTACCTTGCAGCTTGGACAGCACTCAGTTGGATCACTGGGTTATCACTTGTTGCATTCTGAAAAAGACAGGTAACAGTAAAAACTAAGAATTCACAGAACACAAACTGGTAATATCAACAATAACAAAAATTATTTAAATGTAACATACCTGCAGTATAGCTTCTAGTGTTACGTTTTGCTTGAAAAGAAAAAAAAAATAAAGCTTTAGTAATTTTGTTGCTAAATTATTCTTTGTAAGCAATTAATACAAACTAATTTTAACAGAGTTATCAGTTCAAAATTTTGCTTTCAAATACCTGCAAGACTTCTAATGTGAAAGTGAAACCAGAATAAATTGTTTTGAGACACCACCAAACTTTTAAGAATAATTCCAGAATCAAGGAACTTACTGCTTTGAAGTCAGCATCAACATCAGAATCTTCTAAACTTTCTTCTTGGGGAACGTTTCTTTTTTTCAAAAGATGTTCATCTCTTTTGTTCTGTAAAGGAATGATGAAAAATAAAAAGACACTTAATGCTTATTAGTACAGGGGGATGATATTATGGCCCAGGTCAAAATGAGAGTTTAGGTAAGATTGCTTTTTTTAAAAAGGCCTTTGTAACTGTAACTGCAAATAGAATTTGCAGTATTTCAGCTGTAAGAATCTATCAGCTTGCAAATCACAGACAGAACTATGACTGTCCGTAATGTTTGAATGAATCAGAATTTACAGTCTGAGGATCAATCTTCTAAAAAACATTTACAATATACAGATCTGCATGACATTAACATTTAGCAACACCTAACAGAAATTATTTTCCAGAGTAAGATTAGTTTTCATCTAAATCTCCTTCAAAGTTTCCCTGGTTACATGTATTTTCACCTTGTGTGCAAAGTAGCATTCTCCATGTACACTGACACTTGTAGCATTTCCCACTCCCACTCTTAGTCTAATTTCTGACTTAAAATAAAGGAACTACTGAAGAAAAAATTACCTTTTCAGTGGTAAACATTTAATATTTCTACCTTGCTTAATTAGAATATTTGAACATTTAAAGCCCTAATTTAAAAAGGCAGGCATCAAATAATCAATTGTAACTGCATCTAAATGCACTTTTTTACAAATTTAAAATGTCTTAAAAGTATTATTACAAAAGCATGAACTGGTCTTTTCTAAATTTTAGACTTTATCTTTTGCTTGGTATGTCTAGAGGTACAATGAAAGACAGAAAAGGCAAGGAAGATAATGGTGCTGTATGTATATCTGAACACCTTTTTGTGGTTTTGTGTTTGTTGTTTTTATTAATAAGTACATTAAGATTACGATCTCTAATAAAGCAAAACATTGAAAAGGTGTAACAAACACCTGTAACACCTAAAACAAATCTACTATACTAGCAAGGAAAAGCAGGCTTTTCATTCACCAATTATCTGATAACCAGATAGCACTGATAATAGAGACTGTATTATATCATACCTTGCTTATAATATACAAAAAAACCCTCTAAACAGAATCACATTTTGAAGGAGTCCCCAATATTTTATTTTACTATATCTTAGAAAAAACAGCAATCTCAGATCCAAAATTTCTGGGACTTGCTTACTGTTTCCACATTTTAAAAAGAATTAAAAAAACCCCAAAACTTTTCCAGCCTCACTTTGAAAGGCTAGCAAACAACATATTAAGATATTTTTTTCCGATTAGAGAATATTAAAGTAATAAACAAGCACCACAATTAAGTAACCTTTTACTGCAGATGACAACATTCCACAAACTTAACAAAGTTTAAGTTTTGTCAAGCCTAAATACAGAAACTAAATACCAGAAGTGGGCATGAGATCACCCAGATGAGCCACGGCAGCCCCTCCAGAGCTGCACATCCACACAGACAAGCACTAAAGACATTTTGTTGTCAGGTGTTTTCAGAGAGAAGGAAGATGGAAACGAGCAGGCAGTTAAATGCTGAGAAAATAAGTGTTATGCAGACAGCCTGCACCAGGCAGGTACACACTGATGGATGGATTCGATGTATTTTTCTTATTTTTCCACACCAAGTACTTGGCCCTGCCATTTTAAGCAAAGAGCATCAACCCCAGTCAATCTATTGCTGGTCTAAACCATAGCCTATACTTTGGCAACTGCAGGGGCTGGACCCCATCTCCAGAAGCCTTCTCCATGACCATGTCAGCTTTTCTCCCCAGTGCACATCTTCTACAGACATCCACCGGTGGAGGGAGCAGCTCCTTCCTGCCTCAGATGAACAGTTCCCACAGGATCAGCTGTGCTGTTGTGGGAAAATAAATCAATACTAGGAAAAACAATCGAAGATGGAGAAGGTCCTTATGCCTTCATAACTGTCCTCTTCCTACCCAGAGGTATCATCACAAATCACGGTGGTGAGCAAGTCCACACGTGTGTGGATGTACAGGGAGACGTATGTAGTCACGGAGGTGGCAGAGACCTGTCCATCAGACATTCCCTGTCTTCAGAAAAGGTGGAGCCTAAAGGAACTGAGGTCTTACTGCAGAACCACCACCACTGTCTGCTGGAGCAAGTTAAATGCTTCATATTAAATCATTTACTGGGAAGGGATGAGTTTTTTTATCATTAGCAACAAACTACTTTGGTACAAGGCAAGGTTTTCCAATTTTGTTCCTTCTAAAATGGATGATCTAGATCTCATGCTCAGAAAATCCAGGCAAAGAGCATTGCAGAGTTTTTTAAAAATATGTTTGATGTAAGAACTGTTATCCACACTGATTCACCTCATGATATCTACTTATTTCTAAAAATTTGTGCTCAGCTGTGTATTTTGCAACACCTTACAATACAGAGAGGTGATCCTTTATTTTAAATCTCTGTAAAAAAGCCTTTTAGATGCCTCCTGAAGATCTTTTGATTCCAAACATGATGAAATACCTAGAATAGTCACGAATTTCACAAATGAACTATTTTTACTGAATTTACTGAAAAGCAAATTCTACTTAGAAAATGTCACGTTATCTCATTTGTTATTTTCAGGTTTCTTCTGTCAGTAAAAAAAGGTAAAGCTTTTCAAGAGCTCAATCAGTAGATTCTCCCATTTCAGTGTTTCACACACCATGTTAGCAGATTACTGAATCTTCTGACCTTAAGGAACTGCCTCCATATTTGAAGATAGGATCTGATACATTGCCATTCCACATTGCTCCCCACAAAAGCATCTGCACTGGCGCAGAATGGATGCACCTCTGAGAGTTTCAACTGAAATCCCTCAAAATGCAAAGGGTATGCAAGACACATTTAAAGTCATACCACTTCACAGCTATTTCAAGTGGAAACTTAAATAAGGCCAAATCCCTCTCAATTATGTTGACATTAAATAGACGGTATACATTCAGAACAAAGATCGCACTATTGAAATAGGTAAGAATATTCAATATTCACAGACATGGGGGCTGCATCTATATGCACGTTACTTTCACCCTCAATACTTTTCTTCCCAAAAAGACATTAACTACAAACAGTTGAAACCACATCACGCATTTTCTAGCTTGAAAGATCTAGAAGTTTTTAGATGCAAAAAACAAAGTCACACTTCAACAACTGTGGTACTGACTATCAATGCATATCCCTCTGTAGAGATGTGTATCTTTTCAACATATATAATTACATTATTCTGAGTGATCAGTGTTTGTCAGAGTTGCGCTTCTGCTGGAAGGCTATGGTGTCCAGAAAGCAAGAATGAAGATTATCTTGAGATCCTCTCTCAAACATCCCGAAAGACCAGGATGGCAGCAGCTAGAATACAGAGAGTACAGCTGGAACAATGCAAGAGTCCCACTGCGGGTGACTGAACAGCATCCTCACAGAATGGCAGGAAAGACCTGCATGGCCTTCAGCAACCAAATGGCTGAAAAATCACCTTCCGCAAACACCAGGCAGTAAATCTAGAGCACGCCGTAGACAAAGCACTCAATTATTCCATTCCACTTTACCTGAAGAACTTCAGGAAGACTACCTGCCCGTGACCATTATTTGATAAGCTCTTCATGTCTATTCACAGTATGTGTGCTTCTATACAAGTACCGTTAGCTGAAATAATTTGGTTGAATAGTATTTAGAGGGACAAGCACAAATTCTCTCTGCTTGTAGCCATAAAATAGGTGGTGAACACATTTCTTTTTAAGTTCTTCCAACTCCCTAAAAACTCTTAGGGGCTTGGGCAAAGAGGAAAGAAGGGCGGGTCGTAAATGAATGCACAGTTACAGAAGAACAGTAACACATAAGTAACTTGTGTCTCTCCTTCAAATAATTGTCCACGTTTAAGCATGTTGATGCAGTGAGTATCTCCAAATAGTACATAGTACTACTCACAAAAAACTCCATTTAGCTGGAGAAGAGTCCAATGAACCCCTAGATGAACACACACTGAAGGACTGTTCTCCTAATGGCAAGAGTAGGCTGAGACGTGAAATAAAATGGAGCTCCAACTAACTGTTCCGGGGCTATCAGGAATAAAGACGTCCCATTGGGAGGCCACCGATGGTGAAGATGGTAACAACAGAATGACATTTCAAACTCTGGTCCATCAAACATACATAATCTAGAATTAAATTCCACTATGGTGCCTCAACAAGAGGAAAACTGCATCAGACTAATTAGAAATCTTAGCATGGTAAGACTGAGCAACACAGAAAAACTTTCCATTCCTAGCTGCATGTTAAGGATGGCCATAAGACACACCATAACTGGGCTCTTGGTTAGCTCAGTTATCTACCATTCCAGCAAGCAAGTTAATAGCTGCTTAGAGAGCCTTTTATACCTGCACACACAACTATCCAATTCCTTTGGCAGCATGAGTATGCCTAAGAGAATGCTTCCCTAATGTCAATGTTAACCAAAATAAGTATGAGTAAGCATGTATATTCTAACGCCAAAATATTCTACTCTCCTTAAGAGACAGAGCTGAACTTCATAGGACATAACTGACCACAAGTCGATGCTGGAATTTCTGTGAATGCAGGCAACATCTTCAGGCTGTCAGTCATATGGTGCAACGGGCTCCAGAAAAAATGACCTCAGCCAGGGAAAGTAAGAGTGAGCAAGAATGTTCCTGCAGCTACTCACTGTTTGCAGATGTTTGAGCTGAAAAACAACTGTCAAGAACACATATAGAGGAGCTTCCACAGCAGCCTAAAGCAGACAGGCTAATACTTATTAAGAAGCACTACTAATTTCTTACTAGAGAAAAGCAATTCTTATTAGCATTTCTTAAAAAGTCAAAGTGTCCATAGAACTTTCTAGTCCTAAAAAGAAGCTCTAAGGCTATTTGAAACAGCTCTGTCCATTTGCAAAAGCATCCAATTCCTGTATTACTTTATACAGTAATTTGATAGATTCCCCTGCATTAGGTAAAAGAACATGATTTGCAGCTTGGCACAACCTTAAAATGCTTGCAATTTGTCGTACTGTAACAAACTCAAAGCTTCTTACCTAAATCATAGCAGCAGCCTCTTCTGCAGGCTCCTGTGGTGACAATGAAGACAAACAAATATACCTGGATAGGATATAGCTGTCCTGTTCAAAGACTGTCAAGAAAGCACTTTCAAAGGGTGGCATCAGACTGAAGGGTCACCAATAAAACCAAGCAACTCTCCTTCAGAAGGGAAGATTCTCAACCACTGCCTTAACCACAGGTGCTATGCACAATAAGATTTCAAAGTTTATGAACAGCAGCTGACTGCTGGTTATAAGCTTCTCAACATACTAGTGAAGATTCCCCTTCAATGTGTTTCTGTTCAAACAAAAGGCATATGGACATAGATGCCAGGCAAGAATGACAAATGGCTAGAAACAACAGTAATGATGCCATGAGTGCACTTTCTTGCCCAGTGTGATGGTCTGGTTAAGAGTTTTTGATGACAAACACACATAGTTTCCTTCACTAGCAGTGGGAAGATCAGGTTGCATGAACAGTAAATATGCAAATACTGCAAATCCCAGGATTCCAACAAAAAAAAATCCCCATCAATGCAAACATGTTTTGAAGAGAACATGATTACCAGAAGAAGAATCCTTGTGGGCAAAGAGAAAACCTATTAAGCTATGCGTTACATTCCACTTTGTACTATAGGACATGGCCAATAGGATACTCTAAAGGAGCTGTGAGAAGTGTTAAATGCAATTTTATACATGCTTTTCAGCATTTGACACATGGCAAAACTCCACAAAGTGTCTCAGCTTCACTGAAAAGCTTCAAGATCAAAAAGGGAAATTAATAAACGAGAACATCTTTGCCCTTGGGTAACGAACACCGTTATAAAACAGTCCTTCAGGTCAGAGAAAGGTTTAGGAACTCAGTGGCTAGTAGGAAGGAGCTTTTTTTGGCACAAGGCTAAGGTGTTTGAGTCCTCTGTGGACAAAGAACAGAACTTCAAGAACATCTCAACACTAGGAAATGGAGTGCCAACCAGCATTAGCTATACTCATGGATAGTTCTTTCCTCTGCTCTTATATCCTAGTAAAGACTAAAGGATCAGACCAGCGATGGCGGCAGACTCAGGCTGTCTTGACACAACTTTAAAGCTACTACTGTTGTGACAGACTGAGTTGAACTTCTAAGTTTCACTTACACACGATCTCCATTTTTGTTTTTGAGGGGGTGAGAGCACCCGCCACAGTCCATCATAAGAAAAAGAAAATACCTACCGCCCCAAGCTCATTGTGGTAACGTGATGCTCTGAAAACCTCTACTGAATATTCTCTCAATTAAAGTTTTCTTAGGTGGGCTATTGAGCCTGAGTGAATTTCTAGTAACAGCTCTTGGAGATTAACCTGGTGAAAGATTCAATTTCTTTAATGTCTGGAAAAGGACCATTAGTTGGCTCTACTTGCTGTCGTAGAACTCATTAACACCTACAAAGATTAAAAAAAAACAAAACAAAAAACAACCAACCCAAACTGTAAACCTGTATAAAAGCTGAACAAGTCAATCTGATGATCCTGTAATCAATGGATATAAAAAAATTATATCCTATGTGCTTAGTGAACTGGGTCCCTTGCATCCAAAGGTGACCAAACAGATTCCAAGACACTTCTTCAGATACAGAGCACAGCTACAGATAGGAAGTTAGAAGACAAAGGTGACTTTTCAACATTAGAGTTCTGCTGACTTCCCTTTGTGACAAGAGACAGCAGTCACAATGTTCCTCTTTGGCTGGTGCACATCTTTCTCAGAAGACAAGCAGGTTGATGAAAAATAAGTAGATGCATGTGTGTGCACCAGTGTGTGGCCCAAAATCCCCTAACCTGTTAAGTTAGGCAAAAGCATGCCCTTATTAAAACAGACTCAAGCAAGGCTACAAGGAATCTTTTTCATAGCCCTTTTCAGCTTAGTCTCCGAAAGAATACATTGAGAATATATAATCTTCCTCCTAGTGTCTTTTCTTTGAGGAATCAATCAAGGCAGGGTAGATGCAGGATCACACCCAAGAACTTGTACTACGAACACTGAGCAGAGAAGCCTTTCTAGAAGAGCATACCAACAGTACTTCAGCCTTCCTGTGATTACAGATGTTGCTTTGAAGCTGGTAGACTTATGCCTAAAAAAAAATGTGTACTTTACAGTGAATGAAAAGCTATGTATTCCCATTGAACTGGAAAAGATGCATAACTGAAGCAAGTTTTACTATCCTGAACCTGAAAGTGTGGATTATTTTTTTCCTTTTATGTTCTCAAAGTTCCTGAGAATAAGAAAAAGATTTTTCCCACCCTAGCTCTCCCAGCAAGATGGAGACAGATTCCTTCCTTCAAGGCTCACTACTTTATTTCATAGAATCGTCAGGATGAAAGGGATCTTTAAGACTGAGTCCAACCATTAACCTAACGGTGCCAAACCCATCACTAAACTGTGCTGCTGAGCACCACATCTACCTGTCTTTTAAGTATATCCAGGGATGATGATTTCACCACTTCCCTGGGTAGCCTGTTCCAATGTTTGATAACCCTTTCTGTGAAGAACTTTGTCCTAATATCCAATCTAAACCTCCCCTGTACAACATGAGGCCAGTTCTTCTTGTCCTATCGCTCATTCCAACCTCCACCTTGTCACAGACTCCTTTCGAGCAGTTGTAGAGCGCAATAGTCTCCCCCTCAGCCTCCTTTTCTCCAGGCTAAACAATCTCAGTTCCCTCAGCTGCTTCTCAGAAGACTTGTGCTCTAGATCCCTCATCAGCTTCGGAACTACTGTAGACATAAGTAATCTTACACAAGAAAGACCAGAACAGGAACAAGTACATTATGCCCAAGAAATGGGTAAAAACCACATATGCTCATGGCTCCATAATTCACCACTTGTTTAGCAAATAATTGCTTTGCCTTGCGTCAAACATAATTGCCAATTAGAGTTTTCAGGAGCTCATGTCTACAAGCTCTCAGAGGCAGCTGAGTTTGCCAAGAAAGTAAAAAATAAACTATAAGAGAACCTGGAAGTTCTTAGTATTCCAGTTAGCAGGCCTTAAAGGAGGACAGGATCCTCTGTTTCTGCTGAGGTTAGTAGTGTTAAGGCTTCCTTTGAAGGGTGGCATCTAACTCGGGGACCATAGCATTGACCCGGCCAAGGACTACTCAAGCACATAAGCAGCCTAAGTCAAGCACCTAGAACAAAAGGCCCTCTCACAGCAATGGAGTTAGAGGCTTCATTTAGGTATGGAACTTTAAACTCAATCTTAACCATTAATCACCCAACCCACTCCCCTTTAGAGTGAGACTAATCACCTAGGTTAGCCAATTAATTCTAGGCTCTCTGTTGCTAACAGAGCTGCCTTTGGGTTTCTGTGACGCTGAAATTAAGTGACAAACACTCTAAATCAGACTTCACCAAGACACTACACTGAGAAGTTTAAATTCTAAATCCTCCATCCCCAAAACTGACATGGTTACCTTGTCTGCCTGGAAAAAGATATGGCTATGTTTTAAGCTTTTTGACTATGTTGTTAGTTCAGCAGTGGGCCTGAAACCAGGACCATCTTTCCAGAAGTATAGTAGGTCCATCCCCAAAATGCATAAAACACATGTTCAGCAAGGCCAACATGGAATCAGAAAAGGGCACCTGACCATCAGAAGTGTCATCTGACTGGTTCTCTGTGCCAAAAGCCATGCCTTCACCAGGGTTCTGCCAGATGACTGCTTCCCTTTTATGTCAGAAATAGCTTTGTTAGCTCAATTCCTAATCAAATCTTAGGTGACTGAAAGAAGAAAAACAAAACAAAAAAAGGGGGGAAAAAAAGTCAAGTTTGTTTCTGAATAAGAGCTGTGGTGTAAAGATAGTGAATAGAGATATCTTCTTGAAACGTAGAATGTGTTGCAAATGCACTTTGATATCTGTAATCTCAAAAGAATAAACACCTTACACAAATGCATACAGAAATTGTTTACTACCATTCAAAGCTGTGATGTTTTTTATTTATTTCATCTTGCAAGACAAGAGATGTAAGCAACTTCATCAGATCCATTCATTTAATATTTTCTACAAAAGTTGATACAAAGTTGATGACTATGTATTGCTAGTACAGATCAAGAATATGCTCAATTTGCCAGTTTTCTTCAAAAGCCAGGTGCACACTCAGCGTGAGTATAGTTGGGATAAAAGGAAGATAGCCCTTTATTTTGAAGAGGCACTGGTGGATTACAAAGTTGGATCAACACAAACATTGCCTCAATTTGGCATACTCATACCAGTGCTAGCCATAAAGCTGAAGACTGAAGCAATGATATTACTGCTTATCTTTTCCACTGCTGTAGCTTAATAAAATACATCCCTTTACATTTCAGTCCTAATTCTGTACCAGAAGCAGCGGCCTCACATACGCCACAGAGCTCCCACCAGCACCAGCTCAAACAACAACTTGGACACATGCAGAATCTCTTATTAGAGTAGATTTCTTATAGTCTCTCTGCAGGGCAAGATGTTCAGCACACACTCCAGAAGAACATAACTTCCTGAGTTTAAGAGTTCTGCAGCTGCTGTTTTCTCTTGATTTACAGCCTGACCTACACCCAAGTGCTAAGGCTTCTCAAAGTGTGTAACTGATCTGTGCATGTGAAGTTTTCAGTGAGAGGTCACTAGTAGCTCTTAAGCTTCCTCTTCCTCATTTTCACTCACATATTACTGACACATACAAGATCCCTTATACACACCCACCCCTTGTCCTAAGCATTTAACTGGCTCCCCACTGTACTAAAATGGCCTTGAAATTGTGACCTGTTACAAAAGCCAAATTATGAGTATTAAATTAAAATTCTCACTTTGCACTGCAAAGGCTTCTCCACAGACTGCACTGGAACACTCGCATGCAGTCTCTATTTAACCAGATGCATCAGGACACACTGCATTAGCTAAGACATCTTTTCTGGCACTACTTTGCTAGCAGGCATAGGTTGCCCAAGTGCTACAAATTACTCTTCCCAGACTGAATTTCACAGTTCATCAGTGTGTTTTACACCCAGTTCTGATCAGAGGGGGCCTCTATCAGCATAAACTTCAACTGCTGGTAATTCAGGTATCAAAATTAATTAACAAAATCTCATTTTAAGCAAAAATTAGCTAATTTCATTTTTCATCTGTTACCCGCCGTTGTATGTAAAAGTGGCTTTCTCCACACCTTGGTCACCTGCCAGTACTGACGAGGCCCATAGTCAGCTTAAGCTGGCTACACATCCAGACATTTTCAGCTAGTTTTTTTGATTAGAAAAATATGAAAGCATTAAACAATTTTTAGATGGCACATCATGCTCATGTAAGTATTAAGATTTTTTTTTTCCTAGTCATCTGGGTCCAATTCGGTGTTACAAATATTTATTCTTGATATTGTAATGAGATACAAAAGTTTATCTACAAGACCTGTCAAAAATAAAAGACTTTTTTTTAAAAGGAGCAGAAACATCTCAAGAAAATACTAGCAGAAGATTTTTGGTAGCTCCTACACAATCAGTTTGTAAGTATAGACAAAATTTCTCAAAAACAAGTCAAGCTCATTTCTATCTACAAACATTTCACCTTGATTCTAGCAAGGCTTTTGTCGTCTCTTAATTTGCAAACAATGGAAAAAAACCCCAAATTTAGATGAAACTGGATGGGTGTGCACTTCTAAGCAAGCCTCACTGAGGCTGTAAATGATTCAACTGGCAAATGGGAGATACGCATCAAATGGGAGACCCGAAGGGGATTGGCCTGCATCTAGAATACTGGAAGCACACACTTCAATTAAATCATTAATGAAAATATTAGAAAACATGGGTGATACCAAGGCTCCAAGGAGGCCTTGAAGCATACTGGGGAACAGAATGATAATTCAAGTTAAGAAAGTCTGTAAAAAGCAGATGCAATTCAAAAGACAATAAGCAATCATATTTAAAATTTCTGCATTTATTTAACTATGCAAATAGAGAATGTAAACAACTAGCCTTGCCTTGCGGTACTATAGGAAGCATCCAAAGGGTGTAACGGATAACAAATCAAGTGCAAGTCAACAACACACTCAATATAAACAGGAATACAGTGTTAAGAATTGTTTTTCATTGTCCCATTAAAACCTCAGCTGTGGCCTGCATTCTTCCAGACTTCCACACTTCCAGAAAGATGCAGGCAATTTGCATCTGAGGAAGGGCAGCAAGTCAAAATCTAGGAAACAGATTTTTCAAGGAAAAGATGAAGAACTGATATTGTCTCAACAGGATAAAACTGAAGGGGCCAGCATCAGGCTCCAAATATACTGAAGGTATTCAAAGGCAGATAAACGTTTACCCCTTCTCTTTACATACATAGCCCAAGAGTAGTTTACCTTGTGAAAATGTCCTCCTGCAGCAAACCTTTAAGGTGCTTCGAGAGGTTGTTGGAAGTGTTATGAAAGACAAGGGTTTAACAAATCCTGAGTTTAGGCAGAACGCTGAACCAGATCACCCGTCATGATCTTCCCAGCTTTATCGGCATTTACCCAATATAATGAAAATCAGACCCTAAAATTAACTCCCTCTACAGCACAGAAGTAGTTATTTCCAGAAAACAAATTAAAAGAGCATCCACGCTTTCTAAATGCTAAAACTCTCCCTTTTCCCATTTGGAGGCTTTAAAACATTCGAACAGCTGACAGCTTCACTGTAATAATATGAGAACTGGTACAGCAACTGAATATGGATTATTTCCAAGTGATACACTGGAATAAAGCAGTACTGTTCTGCTGGACTGAGCTAAAGGATTTGGAGAGTAAAACTACCATTAGAATCCACAGTTACTTCTCTACAAACTTACAACACTTTTATATAAGTTTGGGTCCATAAAGCAAAGCTTATGGTAAAATATATAGCTAAGACACCAGAGCATCATTAGCAAAGTAACACAGTTGACAAACAAAAGCAGACTCACCTTCCGCAATTCAATTGTAACTTCATTTCTGTGTCTTCTCATAGTCTGTAAATAAAGAATAAGAAAGATTTTTATGTAAAGAAAGAAGTGTTTTGTTTTGGAATCAGATGTTTCTAAGTCAAAAGTGTAGCTATTCATCAAAAAGATAAGGAAAATAGTGTGCGTAATTTATAACTCATGCACCTTGCTAGCAAAGGTTGAATGGGGTTTTGAGTGAAATTTTTTAGTTATTTTTTTTCAAAGATTACACACCTTACAGAAAGCTTTGTCATAAACCACAGTAAGTATCCCCAAAGCAGAAAACATTGACGTCTTCATAGAGTTTCCCTGTAATGACTCTCCAAGCATTTATATGTGCACACCAAAAGAAGCAGTAAATACAGGTGAGAGTGTCTCACATTCACACATGATTACATTCACAACCTAAACACCTAATCCATGCCAGTTATCTGGCCAAAAATCAACCATGAGCAACAGAAGATGACTGAGCTCAATGCAATCAAGACACATTTGGCTTGTGGTGAAAGGAAACAAAGAAGTACAGTGGCACTGAGTCTACTTAGGATCTACAGCCTAAACACTGTAAAGGAAAACCAGTGCATAAATATCTCAGCTCCTTTAAGATACTGGGCACTCACTGGGCATTCTCTACAATGCTGTTATGCCTCTTGAGATCACAAGATTGAGAAAGAACAATTTTAGCCTAGCGAAGACAATCTCCCTAGGTTCATTTTACAATCAGTGGAAAAGGCATGTACCATCAGAATGCAATTCAGAGAAAATCAGGACTGGATGACTGCTGGCAGCCTAGAAAGATCACCCACACTAACTAAAATTAGCCTTTTAAAATACTTTCTATGTCCTATCCTTGCTACTGACCTTCACTGCTACTATCACGTTCCTTTTGAGTTAGGACAAATAACTTCTTCAAGCTCAACAGTAACAATGAAAACCAGCAGTACAGAGAAAACACCAGTACTCCCCATCATCTATCAGAGGAAATACCAAATGTGTTCAAACTCAAACACAGGTAAATGTTTGACATATGCAGGATATAGTTACAGTGCTTAGAACCTTATCTTAGCATCACCGTTCTCAAACAGTTTGTATAGCAGTGTTCATTTAATTATTTTAGGTTGACCTGAGAGCAAGAAAGGCAGCCTTCCTCTCCACGGCTTGATTAACCAACTCACCCAAGTAAACACAGACATTTTTCTTTTACATCCACAAGCATGAACTATGTTACATTAAAAAAAGCAAATCCTCATTACAGAAAGCTAACAGTATCCTGTGCTGCATCAAAAGAAGCGTGGCCAGCAGGTCAAGGGAGGTGATTCTACTCGTCTACTCTGCTCTGGTGAGACCCCACCTGGAGTACTGTATCCAGCTTTGGAGTCCTCAACGCAGGAAGGACATGGACCTGTTGGAACGGGTCCAACAAAGGGCCACAAAGATGATCAGAAGGATGTCTATGAAGACAGGCTGAGAGAGTTGGGGTTGTTCAGCCTGGAGAAGACTCTGGGAAGACCTTATAACAGCCTTCCAGTACCTGAAGGGTGCCTACCGGAGAACTGGAGAGGGACTCTATCAGGAAGTGTAGTGATAGGATGAAGGGTAATAGTTTTAAATTGAAAGTGAGAAAATTTAGATTACCTATTAGGAAGAAATGCCTTACTGTGAGGGTGGTGAGACACTGGAACAGGTTGCCCAGAGAAGCTGTGGATGCCCCATCCCTCGGAGTGTTCAAGGCCAGGCTGGATGGGGCTTTGAGCAACCTGCTCTAGTGGGAGGTGTCTCTGCCCATGGCAGGGGGGTTGGAACTATATGATCTTCAAGGTTCCTTCCAGCTCTAATCATTATGTGAGTCTATGATCTACCAGAGGTACATTTGATTTACTCATTACTTTGCTAAGCCATTTGTTTCTTCTGCCCAGTTGAGCCTGCTGCAGCAGCTCAGTACGACAGGACTGGATTGCTGGGGAATGGGAGAACACTGGGTAGGTTGAGGATGGACAAATGAAGAACCTGAGAAGTCATTGTATGTATCTGGCCAGACCAGTCATTCAAGTTGTTCATTACATTAGAATTTTATATTTGAATTATCTTAAAAACCGCATCAAAGGTAAGGGCACTGAATAGCCTAAAAATGTTTGGGTTTTTTTTTGGTTTTTTTTTTTTAGTCCTTCTTCCCCACAATAACTACATTTCAATGGAAAAGCATAGTTGGACAAGGCTGTCTTTCTGGTTGGATTTCTGCTATAAAACCTCCTTTTCTTGATCATTCAAAATGTGCTAGACACCAAAGTCCTTTACAGACCTTCCCAACTATAATGTCACACTTCCCCTTAAAATCTAATCTTTTATTCCTACTTATCTTAAATTTTAAGGGGGACCTCATCACAAGACAAATTAGTTAACCTGACTGTCCATTAGCATTTTCTCACAAATCCCATATTGTATGTGTCAGATTTGAAATTTAATAGATGCAAGACACAATTTACTTTTAAATTTGCTCCCTAATTACAATTGACTCCTACATTTTTTTCATTTATCCAAGTGATAACATTATAGTATATTTCCTATTGAGCAGAAAAGTCAGGTCAAATCTGAAGCTCTTTAGGAGACATTGATAACATTTGCCATCCACCATTCTTCTGGAAGCTAGGCAGATTTACGAAAGACTTTATGTTCTGTTCAACAGTTCAGCAGCTTAATATTTTTCGTTTAGGAAAAAAAACCATAAATACAGTGCAGTCCCAGGCAAAGCATTACTATTAATTTAATCCATTTACTCTAAAACCTCCTCTAACAATGCCTGACTAAAAACAGTTACTCAGAGTCATCCATCCATAAAGGCTCTACTGGGAAGACTCTAAGCCGCTTTCTAAAGACAAATAATTCACTCAGCTTTTCAATTAGGGTTTTATCTTTGTTTCATACTTCCATCATTTGAGCCCCACAGATCCTACCCTATTGCAATTTTGTCTCAATATTATTTTTTTACTAGCTTTTTGCTTTTATCAAACTGATCCTTCAAAATATTTGACTACTCCATCATGGTTTTACATTTATTGTGCAAGAATCTCTCATCTTTTCCTCACTGAGAAAGCTACCACCCTTTGGAAAGATTATTTTAAAAAAGATTATCAGCTATGTGAATGTTTTTGCTGACTAGAAGCATACATTTTCTGAGTTTTAATCCACGTCTTAAGGCAATCTCCACACTACCTGTTCTTTTGTATTTCCCCTTAAACTTATTATAGGTAGTTTCTCTTTCAAAGCAGCTCTGGTACATCATCTTTTTTTTCCTTCTTCCTTTAAAAGGCAGAACAGGCAGTACTCACCGCTAAGTCCAGAGCTGCTTCTCAATTCACAGAGCAAGTAGTTTGATAACTGGAGATTATCACTGAGCATCAACATCACAGAACTGATGAGTTTTATCTGGCCCCCACTGAACTAAGGGGTCCAAATCTCAAAGTTTCTCCTGCTGGTACAGCATCTTTAAAAATTCACCATGTCAGCATCACTAGGATCATCCAAGAATCAGTAGTACAGTGTTAGGTCTATAGTCTTCCTACAAATATATGGGAATAAAGTTCCCAAAGAGCCTATGGTTGATGCTAGTAGTTAAACTGTTGTCACAGTTGGATCATGACTATGATCTGCTGGCATTATTTCTAACTTCATGATACTAGTGTTCCACTTCCTGTCCCTGAGATACGAGATGACCACTGCATACTGTGCATGAAAAACACATGCATGCACTTGCAAATAGACTCATTTCTTATGTTTATGTCTGCTACTTAATTGGGATTTGTTCCCCATCTTGATTTTCACCTCTTTACAACAGGAGTTGATGGACTAGTCCACACTAGTGATGGACTGCTCTATAACAGACCTCTGAATGTCTGAGATTTGGCTATCCTTGCCTTGCTCTTAAGACCAAAGACTTGCTTCAGCCTCATTTGATGACTGGAAATGCAGGTACACATATAGCACCATGCTATATACTGGACTCTCCTGCTGGACTTAAGATTTCTAATCTTATCATCTGTTGATGGAGGCAGGAGGAGGGGTTAAAGCCCAAATTTTATTCCCCAAAATACAGAGTTAAGCGATCCAGTCGTTTTTTTTTTTTCCTGTTTTGGCATTTCTTAAAAGGTAGATATTTAATGTTTGAGTTTCAGATGAAACATTTTAGAAATAAAGCAGGTTATCAGCACCTTCCTACATCCTCAGAAGTAGAAAACATAATATAATACAACAGCATATTAAAAAAAAAGCAGTCTTAAGTACCACTGCAAGGCTCCCTTTAAGGAAGCATTACCACTGTAAGCAAAATAACACTCTTTTAGACTACCTGCAAGCCCCAGCATGAAGGGAAGTGATAGACATTTACAAGAGATTTATACAGCAGTGGAAAGGTCAAACATTTTCCCCAGCTAACACAGGTCACCTAAAACAGACAGAAGAGACAAAATTATTCTGCAACTTAAGCCCATGGATTCATTACCAGCTTTCAGGCTGGGAGGACAACCATCTGCTAAAGTCCATATATGCAACACAAGCTGAAGCCCAGCGAGATGTTGCCAACGGATCTAATGCAGTGTTTGACATCTACAGCATCTGACTGTGGTCACTCCTCAGCTTAATGTACTCAAACAAGTCATTTTGTGTCACACTGAAACAGCACAGCTCAAAACTTCCCCCTGGACAAATCTGAACTGTTCCATTGAATAAAAAAACCTCAGACTCCAAATCTCAGAAAGGGAAAACTTCCCATAGGCAAAATCCTACAAATTGCAAAAAAACCATGACAGTTTATTTCTGCAGAATCTGAACTGTGAGGCTGCTCCGAAACAGACATATTAATGCACCATACGCAAGGTACAGAAATTAAAAGTTTGCATACAGACTGGTTTGCATACCAGTCTGCATACACTATTAAGAAACTAGAACATAAAACACTTACCAAGTTGTGCTACAACATTAAATCTCAATTGTTACACTACTCAAATCAGACTCGAGTTCATAAGGCTTTTGCCACAAGAGATTTCTTCTCCCCAGTTCACCATCTGCAAAGAACAATTACTTACCAGTGTGTTTGACAGACTGACGTAACCACAGTAATGCACCAAGTACCCTTAAGTCTTGTAACAAGCCAAAAGTAGATGTTCAGCAGTATTTCTCATTCTAATTTCCTTAGTATTTTGCTAATTTATAAAATAAACCAGGAAAAGAACCCCCTAACAAAAAAAATCTACTAGATGCTGTTAGATAAATCTCCGTTCTGACTTCTACCTTGAATTTCTGAACACCCTTCCAAAGACAGACACCAAGTGTAATGTGCCAAGAATCTCTCCTTAACACCTTCCACTTGAAAGAAAAATCCTTACTTTCATCAACGTATCAAAACTGAAATTATTTTTATAAGCCAATAAAGAAAATCACTATTCATTAGGGCTATTGTTTTAAGGGTTGTAAGGGAACCTTATTTTGGGCTGATACTGAACACAAAAACGCTAAGTTGACAAAAGACAAGAGCTTTAAGAGACACTAGACCTTGAAAATAACGCAAGTCAATGCTCAAGGCTTCAAAGAATGCCTCAGTCCCTGCAAAATAGCCTTTGACACACACAATTTGCAGAAGTGACACAGAATACAGCTCTCCTCATCAAATCAGCTCTCGTATCCCTCTCTAACAAGAGGCCGACAAGAAACTCAAAAGCTCAATTTCAGAGCCACCTGTGGAGAAGAGAAACATCTTCCTTATTTTTCAGCTGGTATTTGGTTTATGACAGAAGACAGAACTGCACATAAAACTCTTGATATCAATAAGTGATGCCTAAAGATAATCCTGTGTAATTTGAATTATCAGTGTAACAGTAACCCTTACCACCAGCCCATTCATAGAACTATTTTTAAGTGACATTTGGGACCCCTCTGCCTCAACCACCCATACTTCACCATTTGTGAAACCCTGTACAAAAGTGCACAAGATGCTCACTGAAAGAGCAAATATCACTGCCCTAACAGGACCACTTGATGTCTGACATCCACACCCTCCTGGCAAACAAACAAAACAAAAGATTACTTTTAAGTTTTGAATAGCACTGAGATTGTAAAGCAGAGAATTAAGTCTAGCAAGCTTCTCTGGCTTCTTCAGCCTTTGTAAAACCAAGAAAACCTTTAACTATAAAATACATTAAGCTATGTATTGGCAACTGGAAAGGCAACTGATATAACATCTGTAAACAAACAAGCAAAAAAAAAATAATTAAAAAAAAACAAAGAAAGAATCCTGAATCCAATCAGCTGTTCCTGTCCAATGTTCATCAGAACAAAATCACACATTTTCCAAGACCCTCTGTAGCAAATAGATGCTTTTCCTGGGGGGGGGAAAAAATCCTAAAAAATCAAAACAAAATTCTACCAAAGTTATACAAGACTACAAGAAGAAAATTCAGGCTAATTCAAAAGGATAAAACCACATTTAAGACACAGCAGTCAGCATAGTCCTTCTATTTAAGAAAGAATTATTTAAAACACTGGTACTATTTTATGCAAGTCAGATATCATTCACAATGAGATACTGGGCCTAGTCTTAGATTTTCTTTTTTCATATCTAAAAAAAAATATACAAAAATCAATCTTAATCGATTACAAGCACTTTGAAGTCCCTTAAGTATCTCATTTTCAGAGACAAGAAATTCTGGATATCTGATTATACTTCATCCTCAGTTACAGTTCAAATCAGAAAATCAAAACTATTTAAATGTATGAGTGATACAACTACTGAGAAGCTCAAATCATTACATTTCCTTTGTTATGCTGGGATAAAGATTTCTCAAATGAAATTAAAAATGAAGTTTCATGTACAATATGTTTAATAACATAGATCCTCAGTACAGAAAAAAATAATCAAGTGCTGCTACAGCAAGTGGCATGAATTTTAAACACTTTAACCATTTTAAGCTATGACAATTGTGTTAGAGGGGAGATGAAAGCAAAACCATGTAATGACTAAAACTCTACCTACCACTGAAACGATGAGACCTGGAGCTCACTGTGGTGCTCACCCAGACTAGCCACTTCATGAAGTGGGATACCTGAGGAGTGTTGTTTTCTAATCAGGACATTTACACCTCTTTCATTCCAACATGAGCAAGTCCAGAAAACATCAGAGATGGAGAGGCAAGAAGCAGATGTTTTTATGACAGCCAGCATATCAATGCTGACAGCACGGCTGGCCTGCCAGCTGCCCCACAAGCACTTAGCTAGCCACCCCTGCTCTCCTGCTGGCCGACCAGTATGCATCAGCCTGCAGCTAGCCCACAGAAGTGGGAAAGCCAAGCTCACCTTCACAAGATGAACGCTATACTAATATATTCTAATATACACTAATGTCAGTTTTGGCTATTCTCTGGATACAAACCCTAAGTTTTCAGGAACTTTGGTAAAATGTGCATTTAATAGCTGAAATTTCATAAGCAACTAAGTGGAAAAGAGAGAACAAATTCACAGACTGATTTTCATTTTTCTGCATCTATAAACTTCATTAAAAGACAACTGGTCATTTAAATAATTTATTTCTGTTCTTGCCTCTCAACTTTACAGCAACTGGTCTCAGAGAACCGGAAGACACAAGCTGACAGGAAAGAGCTACCCTGAATACATAGCTGGGATAGTAAAGTAGCTTGATTAAACATACAGGGTACCCAAAGAACTTAGCATTTGCAAGTCAATTCCAGGCTACTTCCACCTGCCTAACTGACAGAAAAAAACAACACACCACCACTGGTTCCAGCAGCTGGATTGGATCTAACTAATACCTCCCCTCTTGCACATGAGCATACCCTGGAGTATAGTTTAAATACTTCACAATGTAGGTGCAGGTACAATGCAGGGAAAGGAAAAGATGTTTGCACTGATGAAGTAAACACTGTTCTTCCCTAGAAATCGCTTTACTGGCCTTTTTTTTTTTTTTGGTTCTCTGACACTGTTTAACGAGCATGAAATACTGCAATGCACATGAATGAAAATGCAGAAGCCTCAGAGCTGGGCTGGTTTTGGGCAGAAAAAAATAAAAATCAAGTGCTTGTCTGTATACAATACTTCAGATTATTAAGGTTGTTAATGGCCTATCTTTGGCTAAATAGGAATTAAATATTCCATGTTTTCATAGGAATATAATTTGTTTGTATGTGCAAAGTTGAGTCTTAGATGGCTGTTATTGTTCTACTTGTTCTTCTACAGCTTCAGTCAAAAACAAAGGGACACTGATAGAAGGTGATTCTGCTGTTCTACCTGTTCAAAGTGCATCTATCTTATTCCACAAGTTGCAAGCAAATCAGAGTTATGAAGGAAAAATTCTGGGACTACTAAATGAAAATTTTGGGACAGCATCACAATGGTCAGAACGCAACTACTTAAATCACAACAACTGAAAGAACTAAACCCAATGACACTGTGCACAATGATCCCCTATATTTGTTTTTTTTTGATAGATTTGACAAAAAGATTTGACATCCATGCCAAATTTAACTAAATGTTTGGTCAAAATTATCCCTTCCTACTAGGTTTATTACTCTAGTTACAAGCATCGTGGATTATTACTCAGACATTTCCCTCTGTGCTCCCCCCCAGTGTGTGTTCTAGGCAGACTCATTCTTCCCCAACCCCGGTTTTGAGACTTACCTAATTACCAAAACTCCCACAAAGCTCCAAATTGTCCTTCTAAGAAAAACAATTATGTTTTTCAGTCACATAGACTACAAAACTTAGAACAACTTCACCTCTGGCTTTGTTATCATAGCTCCATATTAAATTATGCTGACCCAGTTAGAAATACAGGCAGGGGCCATGGATTCCACAGTACAAGCAACACATCTACCAAAGCAGCCAAATATATTTACGATGGGCCTGTACCCTGACCCGAGACTACAAGAGAGTTTTATTTAATTTGATTACTGTTTGACCCCAAAGGTATTTGCTCCACTTTTAGGTAAACAGGCTATTATTTTGCAGAAAATATCAGAACTTGTTTCAAAATCCCTGTGCACTGTAGAACCTTAATACTAGAAAGTTTCCTTTTGGTTCATAACCTTTAACAGAGTATTGGGTACATGAGGAGCTTAGTGGAGTATTTACACTACTGTATTTTATGCCGTAATCTGTCTGGGATTTATGTTCCTCAAGGTTAATACGGGCTGCTGAAGGAAAGCTAGTTCTTTTACAGTTGGAGCTGCCAAGCCATTTGATTTTTCATCCCCAGATCGGGGCCCTGAAAATGAGTACCAGCTGCTTTTTGTTAGCCAGTCTGTGGCAAGATAATTCAAGTATCTGAACCTGGCTAGTCTCAGCAAACTGGATGCATCAGACATCCACTGTAACTCTTTTACTTAGTGATGGGTAATGAGTCACTGAAGTCACACATGCATGTCAATATGGAAAGCCACAAGTCTCCAATTATTGTTGCTCACGGCGCTGACTCACCTAAAAGCCCTATGGAAGCAGACAAAGCTGACCATCCACATTGTCCACTTCTACTGCTCCAGAAGGTCTGGGCAGAAAAGCAATTGCTAAGTTTATTTCTTACCATCTCTTCCGTAAGCATATTCTTCAAGGTCCCGATATCCTCTCTGCATGTGTTTAACCTCCATACTGAGCTACTACCAGCTAAGAATTGAGATGTGAGAACTCATGTTTTAATTTCCATATACCAATTACCCAGTTTACAAGTGCAGACATATCAAACTCAAGAGAGTGGACCCGACGCAATTTAGCTGGCTGCATTCAGCACAAATTGCACCAATACTGATGGACACAGAGCAGCCCAGAATACAATCAACATGCTATCTGCTGCTTTAATATAGAATAAAAGAGCTGGAATTCTCTAGTCAACATCAAAACTCAGCTGCGGGAAGGAAGACAGAATCTAAAAAGATTTCCAGTTTGTGGAATCAAGGTATTATTGCTATTAATTATATGCTATTGTGTGAATCAAGGACATTATAAGTTTTACAGTATGTCCATGCAGATATAGATCTTAACACTGTTAATCACACCTTTACTGTCCTCAGACCAAAGACCACAACACAGGCACATGGGCTCCATCTGAAGTCAAACTGAAGTTTGCAGGTAATCCCATAGCACCTCAAGCTAACTCATCACCACAGTAACAGTTGGTCTGCGCAGATCAACATGCAGACAGCAAGGGTCACCCACTAATTCAAAGTATTTATTAATTTTGTTCTGTGGGCCTAATAGGGCAAGGAATCCACCCACGTAGTTTTTTGAAGAGCAGTGGCAATGCCCTGCTACCTCCACTTTGACAAGGGCCCACCCTGAAGAACTTCACTGGGGAGTTTTGTCATTTATGCTACATCCGAAAAGAAACTTCCGGTCTGAAGAAAACAAGTCTTTCATTTTTTCCTGTACTTTTTGGAAACAGAAGGGCATAGTGTATTTCACAATGACACCAGCTCTACCTTATCTGAATATTGTGATCTGCCAAACAGGCAACAATAGCAGATAAACAAAATAACTTAATTACAAGTGATTCCTATTCACTTTTTTTTTTTTTTTAGAATTTAGAAGATTAGGGCTTCTTGACACGTTAAATACATAAAAGGATTTGAAATTTAGTACGGTTTTATATTACAGGAATCTGCTTTTGACAGTATACAAATTTCTATTCAGATGCGTGAACACTAAAAAGATACTTATTATTTTCCTGCACTGTACAAACAGTGCATCAGACACTTCAGAATATCTTAGGAACAGAAGTTTATCCTGTCATTGAGGGAGAACAAGCAAAGCACCTACATGACTCCTTGATCTCTCACAAGACATGACACCACCTCTATCCTCTCCTAGAATTTCTAGGCAAGCAAGCATCTCTCCCATTCCCTTACCCAGGAGGGAAAGCACACCAACCTGTCTAATCTAAATGACCCCAATTTAGAGGTACAGGTTAAGTTTTTTCTAAACAGGTATTACCAGAAACCAAATTCCACCACTTTTAATACCATATTTCACAGCCAAAATATACTCATCACTTGTGTACAGGACATGAAAACAGAAAACAGCACAGCAAAATTAAAATACCAGTTTATTGTATCTAGGTGCAAACAGAATTTTGATCTTCAGATCAGCATAAAGACTTAAATAAACTCTTTTAAATGTAAAATCTTTTCTAAAATTGTAGATAACCCTTTTCAAGAATCTAATTACAAAATGAAGTGTTTGGTCAGAAAGGCCTCAGACTTCTGGGGCAAGTGCCACCAAAGACCAGACATTCTTACGCTTGCCAAATATTTATACTAGTTTCCCCCAAGAAGAAAAAAAAATAAAAAAAAAATCTACTGGGCTAAATAGTAGCCAGCTATCTTTTTGTACAATCTGTTTGAACAAAGACACTCCCTTTCCAGATACTCGAAGTCTTCAACTGTAAGTACCTCAGACAATCATTCTCATTTTTTTATATATGTAGATTTTTTTTACCTCCCTGTGAAGTGAGGAAAAAAAGGCCTATTATTCCATCTATAAAATGTGAAACAATAATTGCAATTTGCATACATTCACAAGGTGTCATGAAAAAACCCCAAATCAAGTCCCTAGAGAGATAGTCTATACATTCAACCACAGTTACACTTATTTGGTATACTATTGCATAGCTTAAATGAAATCAGATTTTTTTTTTCTATTTTTTTGAAAGCTATAATCAAAAAGCAAAAAGGGATTAAACATGTGCTAGCTGCCTAATTACATCTATGAAGAGATCACTCTGATCAAGATGCAAGAGAAAACAGCAAACCCAGCTGATAACCCAGGAAGAAGATGGAGCATTAGGAATTAGAAAATACACTCCAGCAACATCCCACAATCTTTTAAGAACCCTGTCAGCAACCCTTCTGATTTAATCATTCCAGTATTGTGAATTCTAGATGCTTTTACCTCAGTTTTTAACATGACATAGATGTTAAAATTTCCCTGCTTCTATGTTTCTGCCATTTGAACATTTTGACTATTATACTTCCCTCCTTGAGGTTACCTTCAATTTCTAAATATTCCAATTTAGACGTCCTTCCACTAAAAGGCTACCAGCTAACCCCAAGAAGTCACTTAGATCACCAGAAGTGGTCTGATTTTGATGGACAAGAACCAATATAGAACTCCTTTGAACATCATAGCTATAGGGCCCACCGAAACACAGGTGACACTGAGCACAGGGGTATAGTGGGCCATACCCCTCTAGGCACCGGGCATGGGAAGAAGGTGCTGCCAGGTTCTGAACTGCCACTGGCAGCTTTGCAATGCCTGAAGGTGCTGTCACGTTGGTTGCCTGTGTCAGAGCTCCTTAAAAGTCTCTTCCTGCCTGGAAGGTTGCTTTTCACTGCTGATGGTTGTGTGTTATGAACACTACCCATCAGCAGCCCA
This sequence comes from Scolopax mira, assembly GCA_004320125.1. Lineage (NCBI taxonomy): Eukaryota > Metazoa > Chordata > Aves > Charadriiformes > Scolopacidae > Scolopax > Scolopax mira. The sequence goes on from BJBW01009177.1 coordinate 53,675, forward strand.
CGTGCTTCCTGCACGCCTGACAAACAGTGGCCCACAGGATCCTGATGACTCCTCACAGAGCACTCTCGTTTCAGGATTCTCTCTTGATGTGGAAAGCCTTCTATATCTGGCTGCAAGTCACATTTCTGGTGCAGAGAAATCACTACCACTGACTTTGCATCTAACGTTTGTGAGCATGAAAAGAAGCAATGGACCCTGATGCCAAAAAGCTGCATGGAAAGCTGGTTGAGGTGACCTTATCTTACCTGGGAGAGAGCTACAACGTCTCTCCATAATTTCACCAACTTTCTGGTGAACTAAGTTGACTAAACGACTGAGTTGACTAAGAAAAGGCAAGGACTAGGACATTCTGAAAAAACTGCAAACCTGAAATCTCACACTGTGCCTGGCCAGGAATCCTTTACTGCACCTCTGAAAAGCTGGCCCCAAGTCACCCTAGCACCCTGTCTGACCACCACCTCCTCATACAAACAAGCTTTGGCTACCTTCCACAGCAGCGAGTTTGCAGTGGGGCTTGGGCACTCATTAAAATACATCTCCATCAGGGCTAACAAGTCAAACTATAAAGGAAGCCATTTCTCTGAGTTGGTTTTGCAAATCACCCGTTCCATTACTATTTTCCAAATCTACTGAATTTGACAATAACCAAGTTTAAAAACACACAAGAAGAGATGCTCAGCTGGGTCAGATATGGCAGAATGTTGGGGAAACAAGTAATTCAGTAACAGGTATTTGAATGGGGAAGATATTAATTTTGTGTCATGTTCTGCAGGCATTCATACAGTATATATTCCTATTTTGTACTTGCTACGTTTATTCAACACACAATCAAGTTTAAAGCTTAACCTGAGACAGGAGACAAGTATCAGTTGACACAGAAGAAATGATGTGGAGCTTCCCCAGCAGATTTAACAGTGTCAATCTGATTGTGGAAGGAAAACAATCCAACAGTTAAATATTGCTAGACAAGGTAGACATCCTCCCCTTCACACTAACCTCTTGGAGCCAACACTGGTCTGCCTCAAACGTGAAAGGCTGGCTCAGGAAGCTAAGGAAGCAGAAAATTAAAGAAACACAAAGAGCTTTCTAACTAGTTTCCTCCAATGCACAGACAGTTCTGACACAGGACTAACTTTCTGGAAAAAAACTAGCTCTTTTCACTACCTATGTCAAATTTTGTTAAATGAAATGTAAAACCCGCAGCTTCTGCTATTACAGCAGTAATCAGAAATACCAATTCAGTATCAGTGTTTCACACTGCTGGGTATTTTGGAAACAACTGATAGACCCTGTTTTTGGAAAATATGTAGTTTTTACATTTCTTTTTCATTTCAAGTCAACTAATTCGGCAATTTATCGTAATGACTTGATGACGTGCCACATAAGCTTCACCCAGTTCATTGCCTCTTATGGCCTAATCTTGTAAATTAAGATGCCTCATTCCATTTTCAGCCCCATAATAAATACAAATCTGATCAGTCACTTGTAGCTGGTACATCTTCCTAACCGCTCTTTTTAGATAAGGTAGTTTTAGAGGACAACACGTCCTGTCTGGATTTGTGCTGGAACTGCACAAATATTATGAAAGCCTCAAAGAACTTAGGTAAAAATAGCTAAAGACCTCTTAAAACTAGTATGACAGTTACAATGCTACCAACTTTGACCAGACTTGGACAGTTTACACATTAAAAATTAATGCTTTAATAGAAGACGCTTTAGAGATACCAATGCAACTGCTGTAGCGTTACAAATATACAAGAATGAAGAAAAATTACAGGAAGATTAGCTAAGGCTTGGTATATCACAACAAAACAATAAGTAGGCCTCAACACATCAAACACAGATCCCAATCAGATTATGAAGATTACACTCATCACAAGATTCCATCTCCAAATAGTTTTCTCCACAGGACCTCTGAAATAAACTATGACTTCCTAAGGTACCTGTGTCTTTCTTACCAAGATATCTGTATTTTAAAATGCAATGCATTCAATTGATTTTGAACCTCACAATATAAGACAGTCTAAGCGGACCTGTCAGTTGTCATTTTCTGCCAAGAGTCACAAACATTTCACAGCCTTATACTACTTACTTGCAGAATTCTGTTTTGAGAATTCTGTAGCAATAGCAACCAAAGCAGCTTCCACATCTACCTTTTACTTCCTATCCAGGTAATTCTTTCCAAGGTACAAACATGTATACCTGTACTCTGACAAGCGTATTCTGGCCTGAAAGGGCAATAAAGAAGCTGCAGGAGTCAGAACTTAGAAACTCTGCATGAGTACTGGACCTGATATTAAATCCAGTTCACAACAGCAAGCTGACACCTGTGTTTTCACTTAAACTACTGAGATTCACCAAGCCAGTGAGGCAATTAAGACAGTGGGTCCACCATACCTTAAGCCAACTTAAATCAGCTGCGACAGCCCTACTCCCTCCCAGTCCTCCTTTTGCCAGTACCCATTCCTGTGCCAGCAAAGTGAAAGGCAGAAAGCTGATCACGCTGTAAAAGTGAGCTCCTGAAAGCAACTGGATTGTTGCAAAAGAACTGGGAGTAACAGGCTGCCTGTGATTGCTGCAAGCTTTACCTGTTTCATGCAATGCTTGAGGGGGGTACAGGGAGATGGCAAAACCACTAGTCAGTGCACAGAACAGCATCAAGAAATGAGCTGGTAGCAATGTGTCTGCTCATTTGTTAACACCATGCAGCTACCGTACCTCCACTGCAATAAGCCTTTGACACCTGACAGGAACATGGCTTTAAGTCAACCTATACCTCTCTCAGATGCACAGGGACTGCACAGATTTGGCCTTCCCAGAATGGTATTACTCTGCTCACAAAAAAAAAAAAAAATTTATGGCAGCACAACAGAAAAACATGAATAAATTTAAGCATCCTCAAGAACTAGATCCACACTTAGCAAAGCAGCAGCAGTAAATACACTGAAGCTGCCAGAGCTGATGATGTAGATCTGGGCTAAGCCCATTTTCCTCCTCGACCTCACCAGTGGTTGTGATGTTGAAGGTACAGAATAAAAGTGGATCCTTTAAAGTCCCTGGACTCAAAGGTGATTAGGACCAAAAGGTGACACAATTGCCCCCCCAAAAGACATCAGTGGCCAGGACCTCTGAATCTTAAAATCAAATGGAGCGGAAGTAAGTGAAAGATGACAGAGTGGCTATGTCTCCTTTTGCTAAATGATCTTCAACAAATTTCAAGAGGCTAATCCTATGGCCTAAGCGGCAGAAGTTCAAGGACTTGTGTTCTTTTAACGTATGATTAGGGGTATGACAAGTATACAAAAAGGAAATTTTAATCCTATTCATTAAAATGTTTTCACAGAAAGTTATTTATGTTATAATGCATTAACTTTTCATTAGTTGTTTTTTTTTTTTCAAATTAATGCACTTGGAACTTTACTTTTGATGCAGCATGTATTTTGCTAATTACATGACCACACAGTTTCACTGTACCACACACAAAAATATCAGTAAGTCATGTAGACAGCCCTACAATTTATAACATCAAGAATTTTTCCTCAGTTTTAGTCAGGGATGCTGACTAATCCCCACAAAAAGAAACGGGCTGAATTGTTTAATCTGTCACCTTAAACATCAGAACAGTGAGCCAACATATGGGTGCCAGCTATTGTAATAAAGAATAAGTAACACTCTGGTCCAAGGACATGGAGAAGTGAAAAAGTCTAAGAAGGATGTTACCAGGCAAAGAATTAGGCTGAAGAACAGCAAATGGAAAAATCAGAAGGTTCAAATTAGGTTTTCCAAAAGCTAGGTTGGCTTAGAAGTCAATTCAAACAAACACATACAACAGTTACAAGGGGTATTACAAATTAAGTGATTGCAACTGTGTAATCTTGTCCTGTAAAGCCTCAATTGTATTGGAATAATGAGAGCTGTACATTTAGAAGAAAGCCACTGGAACTTAGGACAACATGCCTACAAGAAACACGGGAAAGTTTTCTTTACGCATGGGACAGTTTAAAAACCCTTTTACATATCTGGAGAATACAAAAATCAAGAAGGTTGTGAGGAGAAACCGTTCTGGCAGTTGTTTGTCCTGATGAAGCCACTAGTGTCTTGGCTCCTTATCACTCAACTCTGCAGGTTCAGGTTAGCTGTGTCTGCTGCTAATCACATGTCAGTACCTATAAAAATAGAAGAGTCTCACTAATAAAAGCAAGAACACAAACTCATGTTAAGTGAATAACACTTCATTTCTGGCATTTGATTTCACTATTAATTGTTTTGAGAGCTAAATACTTTTTGGGAGTATTAATAACCTCAAAATCAGAATATCAGTTCTATATACATGACTCCACCTCCTTAACAGAGGAAGCCAACAAAAAGGTAAGAAACTTCCACTCAAACCTGAAACTGGAAAAAGCAGAGTGAACCTGTGCAGGTCAAGGATTCAGCAGCTTTGATTTCTGCTGAACAGATCCATTTCTTTGCTCTTAGAAAAAGAGCAGTGAGAAGTTGTACAGAGTACTGAGGTCTGTCTTAACATAAAACAAAAGTACTTTACTTATCTTTTGTTTCCCTTAAAGTTGTATTAACAAAAAGCAAAGACAATTATGTGGCCTAGCAAACCCAGTAATAAAATATGAGTTAACTACAAATTAAAGGAGTAAGTATTTTGGTCTGCCAGAAGAGTCTGTACCCAGAGGGGATCAATAACAACTCATCAGTATTTATTAGGAGCCAAAGGAATATTACTAAAGAACATATTCAAGCCTGATGAGTTCAAAGGCAGTGACTGTCTCCAGACAGAAGGTGACTCAAACAACACTGTTTTCAAGCTGAGCTCAAGAGTGTATGGCTTCGAGAATTTTAGATTTTCTGAAGGATATAATCTAGATATCAGACCAGAATTTACTCCATCATCCTAACCACTTATTTCCTCCTTGGTGGAATTTGACAAAACATGGACATGCAGGTCAATGCCAATGGTAGCACTGATGCCTCCTGGCTTCCAAAGTTACATACCGGAAATTGGAGGCTGGATTTCTACATAAAATTCCTTATTGCTGCACAGGGACCAAAGCAAGTGTATTTAATAGCCAACAGTTGAATGACTTACAATATTTGATTTAGAGAAAAAAAAAACCACCAACCAACATGTTGTGGAGAATTGATAACTTTCACTAAATACAGATAAACTGCAATCAGTAGGTCAGTCTGTGTAGCAGTATCTCAAGAGAAGCACAGTAAGTAATGGCAATTATATAATACTGCTCTGCTCCCTCATTCTCCACCATAAACTTAACTCACTTTACTTCTAGAGATTTAAGTTAGATAAAGTTTACTTAGAAGGTTACTCCTAACACAAACTTTAAATAAGCACCATGATCAGAAAAGAGTCAACAAGGAGGCACAGTAGAAAATTTCAATTATCTAGTAGAAATTAAGTTGCTTTGAAAGACGCTGACACATTTATACCATTTTAGCATATCTCCATGGCTATGCAACTTTTAAATACTGTTGTGTTTCATCTGCTTATTGCCCCCAAAAGAAAAATGCTTCTCCAATTTTAACTCTTTTCTAAAGAGTGGATGAAAGCTTTAACCACATGAACACTGTTAGAGCTATCTGCCAAAGAGTCTTAGGCCCAGCCACAAAAGGAAGTCAGCCAGCCAGCATACTGGAAGATAACCCTAGAGGATAGACTTCTCCATAACAGCAAATACCCCGTTCCAAAATAATTACTCCCCTTCGGGAAGAAATGAGAGCTAAACTACCTTAGCTGGTCTGGTATAACTAATTTCAGTAAAGCTCAGGCAGTCTTCTTCTCCCCCCCGCCAGAGGCAGATATTTAATTCCCCTAGTGTCAGGCATGCTATAATATAAGCAAGTATGGATGACAGATCAGTTCACACTAGGCACGAACATACCTAACCTTTCCCTGTTTAGAGCTCTGATGGATTCAGGCCAGTGACTGAGAAAGCAGCAACAAAGCCAGTAACCAATACGAGGAGATGAGACAAGGACAAAATGAATGAGAAGCAGCAGGAAGAATCTCACTGGATGATAAGGGGGAAAAGAAATCCACCACGCCTCCTCCTTACCCTGAAAAGCAACTGCTAAACAGAAGGATGGGCAATTTTTAGTTACTTTCTAACATTTCCTAATGTTAGCCTTAATGCTGAAGTTACCATACTCTTTACATACAATATTTTCTGTGAGAAAGATTCACTGTCACCAAATTCGAGAAAAATTAAGATAAAGATTAGTTTACACTGTGAATGTCATCTTAAAGACACTGCTGCTGCTAAGCCTGACCTGCATAAAATTGTCTCCACCCAAACAATAGCAGCAGAGGTGTGAATTCTGCTAAAATACAAAATGTGCTTTCAAAGGACTAAAATCCCAGCCCTACTGATTACAGAGGTGAATTTAAGTGACAAAAATCAACAGAATCATGGAAAGGACCCTCAGATGAAGTCAAAATGATCTGACACACATCTAGGTGTTCACTTTAGCGATTTCACTAATCCGATTTCAATCCTAGTCTGATTTCAGAACGACTCCCTCTCCCCCTCCCCCCTTCCTTTCCTATTATAAAACCTTAAACACAAGATTTGGGATTTCCTCCCTTTTTGACTGCCACTGGAACCGTACATCTCCCCGGTAACGACTCCCCGGTAAAAACTCAGCAGACCTTCGGAACATCCTCAGGGGAATAAGCTTCTATCTAATCCACCCAGCGTCTCTCACATTTGGGGGAGTAAACTACTACCCCAACCAGCTTTAGCAAGCACCACACTCCTTCCCCATTTAAATGCAGCCGCCCAGCAGACGATTATTTATGTGCCTACCAGCATTAAAAAAAAAAAAAGAAAGAGAAAAGGGGAAGGGGGAAGAAGGTTGATATAAGGCTGTAGAAGGGGCAAAATGGGCTAGCACGCTGCACTGTATGAAAAAAGGCAGATGGGAGCGTGGGAGCGGCCCCGGCCTCCAGCAGCAGGCCTCCGTGTGCGGCAGCGGCACGGCGGGGCAGGGCAGCCCCCGGTCCCGGCGGAAAGGGCTAATACCGCCCGGAGGGGCTGGCACAAAAGGCAGCCGGCACCATTGTCCGCCCCATCCCAGCCCCGATCCCGCCGAGCCCAGGGCGGGGGCGAGGAGGCGGCAGGACGGGGCGGCAGCACGGAGAAGGGGTGAACGCCGGGAAGGGGGCGGGGGTGCAGTCATCCCGCCGCCAGCCGGCCCTGCCCGGGCCCCGCCGGGCCCACCCGCACCCCCGGCGTGCCGGTGAGGCGGCGAAGGGGGGCCGACACGCCGGGGCCGCGCTGGGCCCGGCCGCCCCAACCCTTCCCCCCGCCGCCGCCGCCTCCTCCGCCCCCCGCCGGCCGCGCCCGCATGACGGAGGAGGAAAAAAAAAAAAAAAAAAAAAAAGCAACAGAAAAAAAAGCCTCCGCGGGCGTTTTCCCCGCCGCCCGCCCGCCCGCCCGCCACGGGCGGCCGCTCCCCGCCTCCTTCCCGCCGGCCGCCGCCACCAGCACCGTCAGGCCCCGGCCCCTCCTCTCTCTCTCTCGCCGGAGGGAGGCCGGGCCCGGCCGGGTTCGCTGCCGCCGCTGCCAGTTCCCCCTTTCACCTACCTCCACGTCGCGGCCCTTGTTCTTGAAGCTCTTGATGCGGTGGTTCTCCAGGCCGGCGGCGGCAGCGGCGTTCTCGGCCATGGCGGCGGGTCGCGGCGGCGGCGAGTCCCAGCTCCTGCGAGGCGGCTCCCGGCGGCTCGCGCGAGGGGAGGGGGGGGGGGGGGGGGAGGGAGGGAGGAGAAGGGGGGCGGGGGGAGAGCGGGACGCTCCGTGACGAGTGCGAGGGGCCGTTGCTGAGTGACGGTGGGGGGGGTGAGAGAGAGAGAGAAAGAGCGCGCGCGGCTGCCGAGCGCACGTGACGCGGCACCGTCGGGCTCCGCCAATGGGCGGGCGCGGACCTCTCGCAGCGCCCCCGCACCGCCCTACCCTACTCGCCGCGCTGCATGCTGGGGATTGCAGTCCCGGAGGGGGGCGGGCGGCGGCCTGGGGCACGTGGAGCAGGAGGGAGCGCGCCCTGTCGGGCGAGCGGGCGGGCCCCGCGGCTCGCCGGTTGAAGGGATTTTGGCTCCATGCTGAACGTCGCGGGGGCTCCGGGAAGCGCCGAAGGCCGAGCACACGCTTCTCAGTGGCCTCGTATTCCCGAGGGGGCCCAGGGCCACAGCAGCCCCGTGCAATCAACCCTCTGAGGGGAGCTGCGCTGGGATCAGGGCAGCCCCAAACGCCGGGAAGCTCGCTGGGCCCTCGCACCCTTCCTAGCTGTGGGTTTAGCCGTCAAAGTGCCGCATGTGGTGGCCCCACTGGTGCAGCTCACCCACAAAGCCGGCCTTGGTGTGTGTGGGTCTGTCCCCAGCAACAGCAGGAACGTGACCATGTGTCACGGGAGACATGCGACCCGACAGGCATCCAGCAAACCCAGACATCCTGTGAGGTGCCGAGCCTCCTTCAGCTGGCCTGCCATGTCAGCGAGACCTGCCTGGAAAGCAAATCACACTCTGAGGAAAGGTGCCCTGCGCACCACAACTGCAGACAGCAGCTGTGGCTGTCCCCGGGGCATTGTATCTACTACTGTCATGCAGGGCAACAATCGACCAAACTGTCTTCAAACCACCAAAATTGCCACAAACAAGCTGTTAGCGCAGCTGGGGCAGTAGTTGTCTATGTGGCAAAGAGACCCAGGACCTCCAGATCGACGGTAGCCAGGGCACAGCAGGTTGAGTCGAACACAGCACCTTGAAGTTGCACCTGATGCTTCCAGGCTAGAAAAGAGGATGTGTGGGGGCAATGTAAGGTCGTTGTAGACAGTGGTAAGCAGTGACCTAACACCTTCCATAAAGCACAGCATTATTTCCTTGGAAGAAAGAGAAAACCAAACACCCAAAATATCAAAAACTTGTAACGTTCCCTATCTGGCTCATCTTATTACCACATCAGGTTCTGCAGCAGACCCTTATAGCTATATATAAGCTTTTCACAGACCTCTTTCAGAGTTTCTCCCTCTAATTGACAGCTCGGCTTTTTAATTGCCTTCCCCCAGCCCCTCTTTATATCATTCAAATGATTGTGACTTGTAACTCACAGTTCTGACAAACACAAGGCTTGCAGCCTGATGGAGATGAATAAAAATCTGGAAGACTAACGCTCTTCTTCACTGTCATTCAGCTGCGTGCCAAATGTTCTTATCTGAGGGATCAATGTAGCATTTCCATCCCTCTTGTATCCAAGTAGTTTTGCCTCCCAGTGCATATTCCTCTGTGCCTTTTCCCCAATGTCTTTATCTGAGTGTGCTGCACCGTTATTGCTGGTGATGGAAGAAAAAGAGGAGCCGGGAGAAGGCAAAGCACAATGGCATGACCAATCATAGAATCATATAATCATAGAATTGTCTAGGTTGGAAGAGACCTTTAAGACCATCGAGTCCAACCGTCAACCTCATTCTGATAAAAACCATCACTAAACCATGTCACTAAGCACTATGTCAACCCATCTTTTAAATACCTCCAGGGATGGTGTTTCAACCATGGGGTGGGCAGCCCATTCCAATGCTTAAGAACCCTTTCAGTGTAAAATTTTTTTCCTAATATCCAATCTGAACTTCTCCTGGCATCTTGAGGCCATTTCCTCTTGTCCTATTGCCTGTGACTTGGGAGAAGAGACCGACCCCCACCTCTCTACACCCTCCTTTCAGGGAGTTGTAGAGAGCAGTAAGGTCTCCCCAGAGCTTCCTCTTCCCCAGACTGAACAACCCCAGCTCCCTCAGTCTCTCCTCATAAGACTTGTGCTCCAGACCTCTCACCAGTTTCGTTGCCCTTCTCTGGACCCGCTCCAGCACCTCAATGTCTTTCTTGTGGTAGGGGGCCCAAAACTGGACATAGTACTTGAGGTGGGGTCTCACCAGTGCTGAGTACAGGGGGATGATCACTTCCTGAGTCCTGCTCACCACACTGTTCCTGATACAGGCCAGGATGTGACCAGTCTGTTGTCAAGAGATGTCAGAGATAGCTTCTAAGCCACAGATGGCACTTACTTTTTGAAGAATTGGATCCAACTGTCCAGCTGTCTTCAAAAGAGCTGCTAAAGTGGATTCAGCAGCTGAGAACTTTGTTTTACCTGCCAAGGAAGGTGGCCATAGCTGCCAGCTGTGGCTTACTCAGGTGTGATACATCAGAGCAATGTTGATCCCATCCCTGCCAGGCAGGGATGTTGCAGTTATCCTCTGACAGAGCTGCCCACCCTTACCAGGAACAAAAGAGCTTTGTTCAGCTCCATCCAGCTGTAATATGTGAGGTTAAAGGAAAACTTGCAAATAAAAATTGGAGTGTCTTCAGACCGGGACAACTCCATCTACCAATCCATAAATCTATACCCATTCCACTAGATAGGATTTACAAATACAATGGTGGCTATGTCTTTTCTTTCCCATTTTTTCCTATCCATGATAAAAACCTTTCAGAGTTTCAGAGTATATTGCATTTCATTAGTCTTAGTAGACACTCAGGAATTGAACGCCTCCTAGACAGAGCTACATGGAAGTTTGATTAGTTTTACTGCCTGACTAAAGCTTCTTGGTGGAGATCTTGACTAGATAATTAAACTTGCTTGTACTCAGAGAGAAAACATTTTGATGTAGTTAGGCAAATACTACTTTTCGGCACTGTAATTAACAGACACTATTAAAATATAAGGAACGAGTACTTTGCTACTTTGAAAGCTGAGTGAACCATGCGGTTCAGGGTGGCCATTGTTGTCACCATATGAGCTTCAGATCAATGTGTTCTTGTTGCCAAGACCTGCAAAATGTGTGTCAGGGCTCTGAGCACACTAATTGGATTTACAGGTGCTGAGCAGCCTCCCCACACACCATTTAAGCCTCTTGCACCAGCAACGCTGCCAGTGGTGCCAGTTTCCAGCTCCACCACTGCACTCACCCTGATGCTCAGGCTGGTGTCCTGGCTGGGCTAAAATGGGGCTCCTGGGTGATGAAAGGGAATGAAAGGGAGGAAAAGAGGCTGAATAGGGCCACTGAGGTCTGTGGGTACCTTCAGTGCCCCGACAACATAAACTTCATAGCTTAAAGAACTAAGGGGAGGAAAGATCTTTCATAATTCAAAGATGTGGGACAATAACAACTCTTCAGGTGTCCCATTACTGGACAGAGTTGAGCTGTGCTTGTTTCTGGAATGACCTGTTGGCTTCAGCAAAACAGAATGAAACCAGCAGGTGATATTGTCATATTTTGGGAAGTCCAGGGGGTCAGCTCCCACCTACAGCTCCAGAGTCAGAGGCCACTTACCCCACAGCAGCTGGTCACTTACTTTTTTGCAGGCAGTGTTTTTGTCTCTATCCACCAGTTGATAAAGCTGCAAGAAAACCAGCATGTAAAAGTAATTTAATGAACTTGACAGTCATGCTCTTGCTGGCAGTCCTTCCAAGAAGGTCTGGGGAGGTTTAGATGCAGTGCTTTAAGACACTACCTGTTGTCAGTCCCCACCCTGCTAGTGGATGTTGGAAGACGAGGCATGAGAGGCAAATAAAACGTGTGTCAGCTCCTCAGTCTCTCTGTTCGCAGCCACAAGAAGCTGACGCCAAGACCTGCGGTGTGGAGGAGGTGTGGATGCTTCCTGCTGCTCCCAGCAGAAGAGTGGAGCAGCTGACAAGGTGGTGTCATCTTAATCCACTGCTGTTGACTTGGATATAGACCACCTGTCAAGAACAGTCTGTAAAATCATGCAACTTGTAATCACAGAAAGGTACATGGATGGATATTTAAGCCTTTAAGTCGATCTAAACCACTCCTGAGTATTACATCTTGCTTGCTCATCTCAAAACAGGACACCTGAGCATCTCTGACAGCTGTAACCGGGTGGTGCCACTGGCAAAGCAGAGTGAAAGATTTTCCCTATAAAATTTGCCACTATTCATGTGTGCTGTTAACTCTCAGCAGATGTTAACTTTCATGTCTTGCTTTCTTGTGTCTGTTAGACAGGCTCAGGGTCCCTGCCTGCTTCGTCTGCAGCTGTCCCCACCGTACATACAACCCTCCAGCAACCAGCTGAGCAGCATCCCGTCAGGTGTTGCTCTCTGACCAAAAGGGGTGAGTAACACATAAAGAAAACTAAGACAAAGTCCCCTACAAATAATGCCTTCGACATTCATTTTCCTTTCAGATGCCTGTATCATTTTGGTGAGACAATTAATGCACTTTTGCGGTTCTCTCCAGCACTGAAGTAAAAATTTCACGGGAAATGAGTTATGTTCTTACCTCATGGTCACTAAGGCTTAGTAATGAATATGAGGTAAATCCTGGTAAAGACTCCAGCTTTGTGTAAGGCTGCCATCAAATACTATGTATACAAAGAGGTAACATGCACTCAAGGAGAGATGAGCTGGGTTCACCGAAGAGAAGCCCATGGAAAGTTGCTGTGTACAAAGATCCACGTCCAAGTCAGGAAACCCCTAATCTGAAAATCATAGAATCATAGAATTGTTTGAGTTTGAAGGGACCTTAAAGATCATCGAGTTTCAAACCCCCTGACATGGGCAGGGACACCTCCCACTAGACCAGGTTGCTCAAAGCCCCATCCAGCCTGGTCTTGAACACTTCCAGGGATGGGACATCCACAGCTTCCCTGGGCAACCTGTTCCAGTGCCTCACCACCCTCACAGTAAAGAATTTCTTTATGGTATCTAATCTAAATCTTCCCTCTTCCAATTTAAAAGCATTGCTTTAAATTGGTTGAATGGTTGAAAAAAATGGTTGAAATAGTGACAAAATGGTTGAAATGGTTGAAAGCTGACAAAGTGTTGGGGGAAAGATCACATTTTTTGCTGTTCTTATGTTTTTCTTAAAACATAGGTTTACAGGTGACTGTTGAAGATGCTATACCAAGAAAGGCAGCTTTTGTTCTGACCCAAAATAGCCTTTATATTTACACCAGCAAATTAGTGCTCAGTGAACCATATCACTATGAATTTGGCACCTGAATACTATCGTGTTACAGTGTGGTCCTTCATTTTCATATGGCTGTCACCATGCTGTCCAGTTGCTACTTTGCCCCCTTTGCCCCTACTTTGCCCCTGGACACCAAGGGGCAGGTTCTCCATTCACCCACTCTGGAGACAGCTTACCTTGTGCCAGACTTCACTCTGGGGTGAAACCCCCATGGGTGAGGATTTTTTGGCAGAAAATTCCAGCCAGAGGCTAGGATGTTGCAATCAAGGAATCCCTTCCCTGGGTACAATGGCTCTCTGATGTCCTTTCCCAGCCCTTCAACAGTGTCTCAGTGGACCAGACCACACAAAGACCTAGTGAAGGAACTGGTGTGAGGCTGGCTTTGGAAGAACTAGTGAACAGCCAGGGTTGGGAGTTATAAATGCCTCATTATCTGCAGATGAGGAACAGAAGCATTGAGGGAGCAGCTGGCTGGTCTGCTAGCGTTTCCAGATTCTGGGGGACAGTGTTAGTGAAGGAGGAACCGTAAAACTTCTGTTTATTCATGGGCCCTCTGTGTTTAGTCTGAGCCAAGTTGCTGTCTCAGCACCTTTGTCCACACTTTGACTGGGAGGGGAATTAGGGGAAGCTTCTTCTGGAACAGAGCATCACTTTCCTCCTCCACTATTCTCACAAGAAACCCCACAGTGAATACACACTGGTGTCCTCATCTTCTGCTGCTTCCCACTGTCAGGCTGCTCCATACGAGAAGGTGAGCTGGGATCGAGGTGGGCATGCGATAAGGGCTTCATGAACAGGGGCCTGCTGCCACGGTACCCAAGCAAGAAGAGCTTGGGTGGCTGGTGGCAGCTGAGGTCAGTCAAAAGCCCAATCACAGAAAAGACCATAGTGATGGGGCAGGTGCTGTGTAATGTCAGGGTTCAGACTAGTGAGTTATGTGGCCAGGTACAGGCATAGCTTCAGAATAGCTCAGGCAGACACTGAGGGCAAGAGCCCTGCTTAAAAGCAGTTCCCAAGGTAAGGGGAGCAAGTTCCTGATGACGCTCCTCACAGCTTGTTCTCAAACAGCTCTTTGATTCAAGGCCAGCCAGCTGCACTGTCAAAGCTGGCCCCGGGCCCAGGCAACCCAAGCCCCAGGAGGAAGGGGATGTGCTCAGGGCCCAGACACCCACCTGGAGCTGAAGACATCCCTTTCTCCTCATGTTTGAGCTCCAGGCTGCTGCAGAACCAGAGGGATCACAGAGACTAATAAGAGGGCCTGGACAGCTTTCTCAAATTTAAGGCAGATGGTGATCAGGAGCCAGAATGCCATCCTGCCCAGAGCTTCGATCCAAGCAAAGCTCCTGAGATACTGTTTGCATAGCCGTGGGTCCACCAGCCTCCAAGGGTTTGGCCTTAGGATGCAGGTGCTCAGAAGGCTGGGCTGTGCCATGAACAGCAAAACCTGATGGGCTCGCTTGTTCTCCTGGTAGGAGGAGCTCCGGGCGGTCTGGTCCGTGTCCCAGATCCTTTGGCACAGGCAGCCCAGCAACGCACCAGTTGAAGCCCAACCCCAGAGCCAAAAGGGGCCAGAAAATCCCTGACGCAGACTGTGTTGTGCCTCAAGGAGACAGCAAAGGGATGTAGTTTACAGAAAAAGTCCCTGAGGACCTGGGAGCGACTGTCCGCAGGATGGCTCTCTTAATTTATATTTCAAAGTGGATAATTTAATTGGCATAATTGGGGGTTTTCTTCCTTCTCTTTATTATGGATGCAGAGAAGGATTACAGAATACAGTATCTATGGATTACAGAATACAGTAGTAGAGACGGTGAGAGGGAAGAATATCTGGAAGGGAGATAACTGCAGAAGTGATCTGCAACCAGGTAAATAATGTCATCCTATTCAGGAAATAAAGACCTCTCCTTGAAACATGCTAGTCACAAACTATGTGACTTTGGGCTACCACATTCCTCACCTTCTGGAACAGGAGAGGATTATTTCTCTGTCATGGCAAAGAGGAGGGTAGAGTCAATGCTCCTGGGTGATATCCTTGGTGGTGCAAGTACAATGTTGTGACCCTGGTGGCATGGTGCAGGTAGCCCTTTGCCAAATGTATGATCATGTGTGGTTTCCCAGGTGTCCCTCGTGGCCACTGAAACAGGCCCATTACCCATGGGAGTGCCAGCCTGTACCAATGCCACTGGGTGAACACAGTCTTTATGCATCCTCTATCCAAGAGTAGTCTTTGAAGCCCTCATGTAAGCTGTGGAGACCATGGTGAGGTGGAGAGTGTCAGACAGTTAGAGGCACAGCCTGTCTTTGGAGCCCTGGGACTCAGTTAGGCACCCAAACTGTGGTTGGAGTTGCCTCCAACACCTCCAAATCACAATGAGAAGCTATGCTGAAAGCCCATGTACTGCCTAAACGCTGTGGTGCTGTGACACTGCTGTTTTGAATGAGTTCTGAGTGATATACATTAACTGACACTTTAATGTCCATGGATGGGTGGGGAAATGGTGGTTTGATCCACCAAGACAGATGTGTTTAGCTGGCACAGATGTGAATTGTCAGCATGTTACCATCTGTATGGGGTTTGCATGGCAAAGTTTTGTAGCAGGAGAGCTACAGGGGTGGCTTCTGTGAGAAGGTGCTAGAAGCTTCCCATATGTCTGACAGAGCCAATGCCAGGCGGCTGCAAGACAGACCCACCACTGGCCAAGGCTGGGCCTGTCAGCAACAGTGGTGGTGCCTCCAGGATAACATATTTAAGAAGGAGAAAAATCTGCTGGGCAAGAGCAACTGGAAAGAGGAGTGAGAATCTGTGAGAAAAACAACTCTGCAGACACCAAGGTCAGTGAAGAAGGAGGGGCAGGAGGTGCTCCAGGCACCAGAGCAGAGATTTCCCGCAGCCCATGGTGAAGACCATGGTGAAGCAGGCTGGCCCCCTGCAGCCCATGGAGGTCCATAGTGAAGCAGATATCCACCCACAGCTCATGGAGGACCCCACACCAGAGCAGGTGGATGCCCAAAGGGGGCTGTGACCCTGTGGGAAGCCTGTGCTAGAGCTGTCTCCTGGCAGGAGCTGTGGACCCGTAAAGAGAGGAGCACACGCTGGAGCATGTTTGCTGACAGAATTTATGACCCTGTGGGAAATCCATGCTGGAGCAGTCTATTCCTGAAGGACTGCATCCCATGGAAAGGACCCATGCTGGAGCAGTTTGTGAAGAACTGGACCCCGTGCTGGAGCAGGGGAAGAGTGTGAGGAGTCCTCCCCCTGAGGAGGAAGGTGCAGCAGGAAAAAAGTGTGATGAACTGACCACAGCCCCAATTCCCCATCCCCTGCACCGCTGCAGGGGAAGAAGGTAGAGAAATAGGGAGTGAAACTGGGCATGTAAAGAATGAGGGAGGGGTTGGGGGAAGGTGTTTTAGGAATTGGTTTATTTCTCATTATCCTACTCTGATTTTATTTGCAATAAATTAAATTAAATTTCCAAGTTGAGTCTGTTTTGCCCATGATGATAATTGGTGAGTGATCTCCCTATCCTTATCTTGACCCATGAGCCTTTTGTCATATTTTTCTCCCTCTATCCTATTGAGGAACATGAGTGACAGAGTGGCTTTGGTGGGCACCTGGCATCCAGCCAGGGTCAACCCACCACACCGTCACAAAGCACGATGACCCTTTCAGATTCTGACACATGTCAACTCTACAGGGTTTTTTTTTGTAAACATGGTTGCTGAGAGCTGCAGGACTTATGTCTGCACTGCAGAAAATGGGCATTTTTTTTAGCACAAGTATCTCGAAGTGGAATTGTAGTGACACCAAATTATCTTTAGGCCTATAAATGGTTAAAGGGTGGGTTTCAGGAGGATGGGACCAGTCTTTTTTCTGTGGCGCCCTGTGACAGGACAAGAGGAAATGGGCGCAAACTTGAACACACAAAGTTCCATCTAAAAATGAGGAGGAACTTCTTTACTTTGAGAGTGGCAGAGCACTGCAACAGGCTGCCCAGAGAGGTGGTGGGGTCTCTGTCTCTGGAGACGTTCAAAACCTGCCTGGACATGTTCTTGTGGAACCTGCTCTAGGTGGACCTGCTCTGGTTGAGGGAGTTGGACTAGATGATCTCCAGATCATCTCTAACCCAGTATCATTCCGTGGTTCTGTGATTCTGTGGTTGTTAAAGGTTATCAGGAACCTTCACTTGGATTTGATCTGATTTCACTCACACAGACTAAGAACTTTATGTATAAGTAAAGACAGCTGAATGCAAATAATTATGACAGACAACGCAAAGATTTACTGAGGTGGATCTGGGAGGTTTCTGCTGCATCCCCCTCGGCCCTCACTTTCATCCCAGCAATGCAACACGTGCATGTTGTGCAACCAGTGCCTCCCTGCACCCCCCCTCCCCACCACCAGAGCAGGCTGTCTCCCTCCCTTAATGCAGCTCCGATTACAGCATCCTTAGAAAGGCAGATTTTCTTTCGTGTTCTCATATCCAAGTATTAACCTGCCCTGACATCACTTCCTTTGCCAGAGCCGATAGCCCAGCCTGAGATCGCTGCCCTGCAGAGATTACACAGGAGTAGAGGCACATCCCAATAACTTCTATTCTGCAGAACAAGTTTCGGTTTCTGCTCCGGTGTAAGTCTATGTGTGTATGTATATATTTATTTTACTTATATCTATCTCTCTCTTTATAATAGCTTGTCTTCCTGCAGAGATAAGAAAGTCACAGAGGTGCTCCTGTGTGAATATGGAACAAGAGATGCTTCCCTTTTCTGTGCCTCGATGGAAGAAAATCCAAGTGTAGTTATGCTTCTGGTACCAACACAGACCCACTACAGCTGTTGACCGCCACCATCTCCTGCTCATTTGAGGAGATCTTCTGCATATTTAGAGCCTGCAATAATTATACATTTGGTATCAGGCTGTTATGAACAACATATAATATTCTTCTTGTTTCTGTAACTGCAATTTGTAAGAAGCCACCAAAGTGGTGAGTCCCCACACTTAAACATTGAAGCCGTTTTCACATGATTATTGGCAGAAATGGCAATTTTATTTTAAAACCTCCTGTGATCTGATCTCAGGATCTATTTGGATCTTCAGTCCCCATGGCAATAGCTTCTCAAATCCTGAAAATAACAATATGTGCAGCTATTTTGACTGAATAAAGCAGACGCCACACATGCGTAAGGCTAAGCATATGGGTGTGAGCTTGCAGGGAGAGGGGTTTGTTTTGTTCATGAAAGTAAATAGCTATTTTCTGAGCACACATAGAGATCTGCTCTGCTTGGTCAGATGTGTCAAGTAAGGGGATACTATTTTTACATTGTCACTTTTTAAAGCAGGCCTGTATTCACCCTTTTGAGTAGCTTTCTAATGATACCTGATGTGGTTCATGTGCACCAGGAGCCCATTAGGCATCAGGCTTCCCAGCAAAATACTGATGAAATGGTGTCACAGAAGAGGAGAGGCAGGAAAATGGATCCTAACCTCTTTTTGCATATTCATATGTTCTCTCTTTGGACTGGAGCTGTTAATCAAAATGGGAAGCCTTGTGAGTGGTTTTGGTTAAGAATAGGAATTTGGTTTCATTTCTGATGCTGCCTTAAGTGTTGGAAGATAATGTATGGTGAAGGAAGAATGAACTACACGGGCAGCTTCTTTGCTCACAGCTCTCTGCCTTTCTGATGGACCTTGATTTGGTCCTGTGAAAATGCTCCAGCAGGGCTGGGCCTGGGTGGACCTCTTCCTGCAGGTCTTTGGGTATCACATGGACTTTGTCTCCTGGTCACCAGGTTCTGTATCATTCCCGGAGCCAGCCCTCTGTGTGATCCCAATGCAGGAGTTGGCAGGGACTTGATGGGCACTGCAGCCCATGGGAAGATGGGCACCATTTCCCATAGGTGCTCACCTGCTGGCTGGCGCTCAGCTGCACGCAGCCTACCCTAGGTTCTTGTGTGGAGGATGTTGAGACAGCTGGACCTGCACAAAGATTTATTCATGGGGTCTCTAGCTGGTGGTGTGCATTGACTCCGGAGGCAATAGCTGCTTTTGGGGAAAGATAAAAAAATAAAAGGAAAGAAAGGAAAAATAAAAAAAAAAGAAAGGAAAGGAAAAGAAAATACAGCCCCATGGACAGCTGTGAAAAGAAGGAGAAGGAGATCACCAAAGGAGTGTCCCCTCCTGGGCATCCTCTCTGGTGACGTGAGTGCCCTCCCTCAGCCAAATTTCCTGTGGTAACTGTATGTATGTATGTATGTATTTATTTATTTATTTACCTTCTCAAACTCCCTGTTGGTTGTTCCTGCTTACAAAGATGTTAGGTCTGATGAGAGCACATGCTGATGGGACACACTGGTTGCTTGTGAAGCTTTTTGCATGCATTTTATCAGGTCCCGTAATGAAAGCTGAGAGTGACAACCTGAGAATAGGAAGAGAGTGTGGAAAGGAAGGTGATTCTTACACTGATGGCCATCACTTCTAATGGGAGCCCATCGTAACAGGGCTTTCAGGTGCAGGACTGTAAGAATAAGAGAAGAACAACATGGATTGACAAGGGAGAACCACCACTCAGGGGCTGGAGAGAACCCAGCAGCATGGGGGAGGAGCCACAGAGTGGTGAGAAGGCTGCAGAGCTGCAGACATGTCGCACAGGTTGAGGCTCTGCACAACACAGAGCAAAGCTGTAGCGTGGCTGAGAAGCACACACAGAGCCAGGAGCTGGGAAATGCTCCCAGTTGGAGCTGTACAGCTCTAAATTGTCTCTTTTTATTATCGCAACCAGCAGAGCGGGTGACGACAACTGCTTGCTACAATGGCATCTCACCAGCTGCTAGCGAGTTGGTTAAATGCAAGTGTCTTCAGCTCCTTGCTTGGGTCTCACAGGCCAGCTGGCACAAGGGCACCCTGGTGCATCCCCACGGGACGTGGCTGAGGCGATCAAGACCCCACAGTTCACTGGCAAGGATGGAGCAATGCCACATGCACAAGTGTCAGACTTGCTGGGGCCCTGCCAGAGAAGGAGATCAGGGTCCATCACTTCCAGGCTCGGCATAAGGTGTCCAGCTGCATCCCAGAGTCACCGCTGCAGCCGACTACCATTCCTGCCACCAATGGATGCTGTCATCCCAGAGCAGGGACATCCGCGCCCACTGGTGAAACTGGACTCACCAGCTGCTGGTTTTCCAGCAGCAGACATGGACCTAACCAACTCCTGAGTTGGCTTCATCTTCAGGGTGAGCCCGGGAGGGATTTTTCAGCTTTTCTTCATCAGTGCAAGGAAAAGAGAATGGTAGGGGATGAGGCAAGGCAGGAAAAGAGGCAAGGCCAGGTAAGGCAAAATAAAGGAGGGCAAGGAAAGGAAAAGGCAAGAAAGGAAAGGGCAAGGAGCAGCTGAGGGAACTGGCGTTGTTCAGCCTGGAGAAAAGGAGGCTGAAGGGAGATCTTATCGTGCTCTGCAACTACCTGAAAGGAGGTTGTAATCAGGTGGGGGTCAGTCTCTTCTCCCAAGTAAGAAGCAAGTAAGAAGGAAATGACGTCAAGTTGCGCCAGGGAAAATTTATATTAGATATCAGAAAACAAATTTACACTGAAAGGGTTATAAAGCATGGGAATGGGCTGCCCAGGGAGGTGGTTGAGGCACCATCCCTGGAGGTACTTAAAAGATGTGTAGATGTAGTTCTTAGTGACATGGTTAAGTAATGGGTTTGGCAGTGTTAGGTTGATGGTTGGACTCAATGATCATAAAGGTGCCTTCCAACCTAGGGAATTCTATGATTCTGTTCTCTGACTGTAAGAAAAAGGCAAGGCACGGAAAAAGGAAAAGGAAAAGCAGGCAGAGAGCAAGAAAAGGCTGATAAAAAATAGGCAAAGGGAGAGGAGAGGAGAGGAGAGGAGAGGAGAGGAGAGGAGAGGAGAGGAGAGGGTGCTGTAGTTCTTACTTCACTGCTTGTCTCAAGCTGCAGTGGATTTAAAGTGCAACCTCAAACAGCATGAGTGTTGGCAATGCCCTATCTAAGCCCAAAGCATGATGATGACAACGTAACATGAGGAAAAAATGTGAATGTGGAGTAATTGAGAGGGGAGGGAGCTTTTTGTAAGCATTTGTTTGCGGATAGTTTTATGATGATTCAACACAGTTGATGTAAAATCTGGCTGAGGTGAACTGGGCTTCAGCCAGCCCGGTGTGACTACTAAAATTTAGCTGAAATTGGTATTTTATGCCAATTTATTTAGGTGGGGAGAGGGGTGTTTAGAGGGGAGAGTGGAGCCTTGAAGGCTGGTTCTGCTCCCTACAGGCGGTTGGCAGGCGGATGGTGAGCCAGGTCAAAGAACTGATCCAGGCGGGGGGAAAAAAAAAAAGGGGAGAGAGGGTTTTGTTTTGGTTTTTTTTCTCCTTTTCCCAGGCTGTTGTTCCTGCCCTTGGCCAACTGCTACGCAAGAGACCACCAGGGCCTCCCAGGAACCCTCCAGCAAACCTGCAGCAACACAACTTGGTATTTCCCCCCATTGCCAAGGTCAATACAAGCAGGAAGGAAAAACAACAGCGGTAAAAACCCCCAAACCCTGCAAGGTTTCTTCATCCACTTTGAAAAATGATAACGACATGGGGCCTCCATTTGGAGGGGACTCCTGGGTGGGTTCCCTTCAGGGAGCCCCTCAGGCAGACCCATGCCCTGCCTCTTGCCCCTCAGTGGGAGTGCTGCTGGTTTGAAGAAGTGCTGGGCTGCTGTCCCCCTCCACTCTGCACATCTCCACATCCCTTGTCAGCACTCAGCAAGCCAGTATTCAAACAGGAGGGAGGCCAAGTGGAAGAGAAACCGAAAGCCACCCTCCTGGCTGTGGGGAATTCCTGCCCTGGCAGAAAATCCACGCTGCCTCTGCCAAAATTCCCACCAGATTTCTGTCCTTCCAGGGAATAAGTGAGAGTTCAGATAATTATGTTAGCGCCTCAGATTTTAATTTTTTTTTTTTCCCCACAAATGTTTTATAGAGCACACTTAGTGAATCCCTGGCATTGCTCCAGGTGTAAAAGGAATACAGGGCTTCCTTGTATTTGAAGAGATAGCGGTGCTCCAGGCTATAAAAGATAGCTGTGCTTTTTAATTTAAGCTTACAGCTGTGACAGCAGTGCAGGGGGTCTCTCTGCTCCAAATATGCCCAGCCTGCATTGACTGATGGCTGCTATATCTGAAACCCTGTAGGTTGCTATGGGGAAAGTGCCAGAGTAAACATCTCTGCTTACTACAGAGCCTCAAAAGACCGAGATGCAGTTGGATGCAAATACCTGGTGCGATAGCTCATACGTTTGGGGTTTTGTTCAGACTCCCACTGGGTGCTGGTGTTGGTTTGCTAATTATTACAGTTATATTTTTGAGTGGTATCGAACACTGGGAATATACATTGGGGTCTGGAAACTGGAGAGGAAATCTTTGCAGATTACGAGGAGGGAAGAAGGCCACTCACTCTTCACCTTCCCTTTACATTTAACTTTTATGTTTAACAGTTAAACCAGAAATTATAAGATTTCTGTGCAGATCATTAGAAACCCATATTTCTAATGGGTTTCTATTAGGGAGAGAATGAAATACGATTACATTTTGTAAATCTAGTAGAAATGCAATTCAGGAAGATGAATGCAGCTATTAAAACTTCACCTCTTAGATATATTTGACCAATATACACATGTTATTTGAAGCTGTAATTTTTGGAAATTTCTTACACCATTAAAAAAGCAATATATCCCTCATAGTGAGTATTATTTAGCATGTATGTTTCAGTTCATTCCCCAAAAGGATGCCAAGAAGTGAAACAATGAATTAGAGGGCAGATGCCTTTCATCAGCTCTCTTTAATTGCTGCCCCGGTTGCATTTCTGGCAGATCAGCACCTCTGCAAAGGCCAGTCATGGTGATGAAAGATGCCGTGGCAATGGGCATGTGAAACACCAGCAGCAACCTGAATAACTGCAGGTCCAAACCAGTCTGTTACAGCAGTGACTTCCCAGGGTGTCAGCCCTGTCCACACCTCAAGGAATTGGCTTTTTATCCCACCCGTGAGAAGCCAAAAACCAGGGAAGGGACCCAGAACAGATGTCTGCTGCTAACAAAGCAGAGGCCACAAATTGGATTGATTCAGACCTAGAGTGGCTGCCACCTTTCCTTTCCTACATACCCTTCAAAATAACGGGTAATGTCATGTCAGTCCATTTCCAAATGCTGCTCCATGCATTTTAACTACAGTTTGGCTCTGAAGGCACAGTGTCTGCTCTGCTCCATGATCTGCCCTGCACCCAGTGGCACCAGGGAGCTGTCTTTGTCACCTTGACAATCCCCCTGCACTCACCATTCTCATCTACAGTATTCTGCTTGCAGCATTCAGCAGAGCTCCTGCCCTGGTCCTACAAATCTCTTCTTGAGCAGCAGGGAGCCAACACAGGGGAGAGCAAAGAACCCAATTAAAGCTCGAGTAATTAATTTTCAAATCATCATCTTTCATCTTTAAATTTTAGCAAGGTCCTGTAAAGAGCACCAGTTTTGTTGCACTTGGGTTTCTTCACAGCAAATTTGGCTGGTGTACTTTTTCTTGGACCACTCTGGTGGGCTCCCATCTCAGGTTTCCGCAGGAAACACAGGAATGGCTTTGTCACTGCAGGGCTGCTGCTTTCACTTTGCCTTCCCTTCCTTTCTCCAACCTGTCCTTGAAATGAGAGGGGTTTATAGATATATATACACATATATATATAATGAGGGGATATATAAATACATACATATACGTATATATATACACACAGTGATGGGAGACCTTATCACTCTCTACAACTACCTGAAAGGAGGGTGTTGGAGAGGTGGGGGTCGGTCTCTTCTGCCAAGTCACAGATGATAGGAGAAGAGGAAATGGCCTCAAGTTGCACCAGGGGAGGTTCAGATTGGATATTAGGAAAAATTTTCACACTGAAAGGGTAATTAAACATTGGGATGAGCTGCCCAGGGAAGTGGTTGAGGCAGCATCCCTGGAGGTATTCAACAAATGGGTTGACATAGTGCTTAGAGACATGGTTTAGTGATCGTTTGGCTTTTGGTTTTTTTGGTTTTTTTTTTAATCAGAGTTAGATTGATGGTTTGACTCGATGACCTTAAAGGTCCCTTCCAGCCTAGACAATTCTATGATTCTATGAGTTATATGATTCTATGATATGCAAGAAACCACATGCTGTGCCATAAAAAAGCCTGCTCTCGACTCAGTTTACTTAGATCAGAATCAGATTTAAGCCAACTCACAAGAGCATCCCCTCTGCTTTTGGTATTGATATAAACTGGGGAGAAAGTAGAAAGATTAAAGATTAAATTGTCTCCTCTAGCTGCTGCATATCAGCCTGTCTGAGCAACAAGTGTGGTTAGTATGGGCTGTACCCATCACCTTCAGCCTCTTAACAGAGATGTGTGTAATCCGGGGCCAAAGACTTTTAAAATATCCTTGACCCAGCAGAGAACTACATATAAACAATGAAATTATTGGCCATGAATCACATATTCATTATTTTAAAGAGAAGATACTGTCTTTGGAAATTGCTGAGGGATGCGAGTCACCCTCTCAAAAATCATTCACACCTCTTGGAGCAAGGCAGGATGAAAAGGTTAAATGAGCAGGAACACTTGTGGAATGCATATGCCAAAGCGGTTTCACAACAGCGGGACTGTTTCAGTGTACTGAGTGTCTCCTGGTGATGGACACGGCAAACTGCTGACGACGTTGGATTTTAGGTGAGCTTACAAGGGAGACACTGAAGCACAAGGGTGGTTTCTGGTGCACAGCAAACAGCAGTGTGGTTGGGAAACACAGTGGGGAAAAGCTACTGAATTTTTGTCCCTCTTCTGGGTGACAAAAAAATTTAAGCTATACAAAAGTCACGCAGTTGGTCTGTATTTTGAGTTTTATCCCTCCCCCCCCCAAAAAAAAACCAAACCAAAATCTAATAACTATATGATATCTCTAAAGCTGAGAACTTGCAGTTTACCCAAGAGAAAAGTACCTTCTCTAGGTTGCCACGCTGCCGTGGATTAACATCTTTCCTCAGATGCTGCCCTAAAAAACATCATTTCCTCCTCTGAAGTTTTCTCTCCATGAGGGATGGGACCTCTGCCCAGGCAGGCAAGCAGGACCACAAAGCCCCCACCCCAGGTCTCCAGCAAAGTGACCTTGCTGTGGGAAGGGGGGGCAGCCATGACCTGGGCTGTAGCTCTACATGCATGTATCTGCCCGGATAAACCTATGAGCTCAGAGTTGTGTAACGTGTTTCCTTGATGGATCATCCTATAAAATCACCAACGGATCCTGAGGCAACCTGACACCTGTAATCGGCTGGAGGAGCAGATATTGCTTTGGAAAGCCACTTTCCAAAGGGGAAAGGCAGGATATTTCTCCCGCCCCCAAATTTTTTTCCTCTCTGCCTGGTCACAGCAGGTTATTCGACAATTGTTTAAACTGGCCAGAGAGCAATTGTTGTGCTTTTGAATAAACCTGAGTTGAAATGAAAGAAAACTGTAAGATCCTAAGGCTATGGGGTAGAAAGGAGGAGGAGAGAGCAGGGCTGCATAAAATCATGCTCTGTTTGAGAAAGTCACAGGGATTTAACTGCTTCCATCCCTGGTTTAGGCTTCTGTTGAAGAAGGCAAGTTTGGTTTAAACTGGAGGAGGGTCTCTCCCCCAAAGATGATTAGGGGCCTGGAGCATCTCCCTTATGAGGAGAGGCTGGGGAACTTGAGTCTTTTTAGTCTGGAGAAGAGAAGGCTGAGGGGGGATCTGATCAATGCTTACAAATACTTAAAGGGAAGTTGTCAAGAGGACAGAGACAGTCTTTTTTTTGTGGTCCCCAGGCACAGGACAAGGGGTAATGGACCCAAACATGAACATAAGAAGTTCCACTTAAACATGAGGAGGAACTTTTTTACTTTGAGGGTGGCAAAACACTGGAACAGGCTGCCCAGAGAGGTGGTGGAGTCTCCTTCTCTAGAGACATTCAAAACCCGCCTGGACAAGTTGCTGTGCAACCTGCTCTAGGTGGATCTGCTTTGGCATCTGGACTAGATGATCTCCAGAGGTCCCTTCCCACTCCATATAATTTTGTGATTCTCTGGAGCCTCTGCCTTCTCAGGGAGCCCGGATTAGCTCCTGCCCAGATGATGCTTACAGAGGTCACCTGGTGCTTGGTGGGGTGCCAGCTACTGCCCCATGCTGCCCTACTTGTTCCTGTGCCCAGGTGCCCCCATCCCTTCCTATTCAGTTATTTGTATCTAATAGAGCATTGCACCTCAGCGCCTAGAGCTGGGCACCTCCACCCCAAGGATTTACGATGCTGTCTGTCCTCTCCAGTGAGCCAGGGGTGAGGGCTGACCCTCTGGGGCAGCCAGTTTTGGGACAACATGGTGTGTCATGTTGGCTGCGAGGTACCATGTGCCAGTCCCCAAAGGGCACTGGTGTGGCCTGCTGCAAAGATGGTGATAGGGAGATAACAGGGAGAGCTCACAAAACTGATGTGTTGGGTTATGCCAGCTCACAAAACGCTGAGTTGGGTGAGTTCTGATGGGTTTGTGCAGGTACCAGGAGCATCGCTGCAGTGTGTGGGGCTGTGGTTTTCATGCCAAGAGCCAGCTAGCCCACAGTCATAGAATCATAGAACTGTCTTGGTTAGAAGACACCTTTAAGATCATCTACTCCAACCATCAACTCAACTCTGACAAAAACCCCATCACTAAACCATGTCCCCCAGCACAATGTCTACCCATCTTTTGAACACCTCCAGGGATGGTGCTTCAACCACTACCCTGGGCAGCTCATTCCAATGCTTGATAACCCTTTCAGTGTAAAAATTTTTCCTAATATCCAGCCTGAACCTCCCCTGGTACAACTTGAAGACATTTTCTCTTGTCCTATCACCCGTGACTTGGGAGAAGAGACCGACCCCCACCTCTCTACACCCTCCTTTCAGGTAGTTGTAGAGAGTGGTAAGGTCTCCCCTCAGCCTCCTTTTCTCCAGGCTGAACAACCCCAGTTCCCTCAGCCTCTCCTCANNTCACCAGCTTCATTGCCCTTCTCTGGACCCACTTCAGCAGAGAGAGACACTGGGACACGGAGCAGCCTTCCAGCATGGAGGCGCTGGGATTCTGCAAGTAATTTGGGAAGTTGAAGATTGAACTTGGGTAACACCAGTTGTGCCAAAGAGACCATAGTCAGTTCCTGCTTCGGCAGTGCCATATCGCAGTGCTCCTTTCATCTGAGGGAAAAAAATATCTCTTCAGGCCTGGATAAGCTAACATCAATCAATCAGCACTGGAGTGTTTGATTTAATGTATATTTGCTATTTCCCTTTAAGTATTTTAAAATAACTAGCTAGGAAGCTATTTGTATCTTTTTTACATTGTAATTGCAAGAACACAATACTTCTGTGCTGATGGATTTGCTATTTAGTCTGTTAGTTAATTCTTTCTCAATATTGACATTCCAAGAAACAAAATGAGTATCAAGACAGAAAGCAAAAAAGGCTGAGTGAAGAATATTTACACTATCATTTTCCACATGTTACTCTTTACATAACCATCACCATTCTTTTTATTATGTATATTATGATTAGTCATTAGATGGACAATGTCCATCTCCAGGAATGCTCTAAGTTTCTTTCTTGGGCTTCTCTTCCATAATTGATACATTCTGGGGAATTCATTGCTATGAAATTCAGTTACAAATGAGGCATAGAAATGTCAGAAAATATGAACTTGAACTTAAAAAATTGCAAGGGATAAGGATGAGAAAATGGGCAAATTAACATTCACTGAAGATAAGGCACTTCCGTTAGTATTTTTTTGTGGCTTTCCTCTTCTGGAAGGAGATTTAAGACGTCCTTGTTAGTATGTCTGCATGCTTCAGAAAACAGAAATTGCAAAATGCTGCTATTTTAGTTCTTACATTTTCCTCTCTCACTGTCTATTTAGGGGTTTCATCTGCCCGTATTAACTCTGGCAGCCTTAGGGCAGGAAAGCTGGGTTAGCACAGCTGGCTACGCTCTTAAGGCTCAAACTGAAGGTAAAAACCCTTCTTAGATACCCAAGTTTATTTTTGGTTTTCACAACTCAGCATTTTTTCTGATTTAACACAGGCGAGCATATCTGGCCAGCTGCCATGCTGCACATGATCCCAGGTCCCTCCGGGATCTCACAGCAGCCAGTGGTTGCTTTGCAGTGGAAGGTACATTTTGGGGCGTACCACACCAAGGTCCTGCTCCAGAGAAGGATTTAGTGGCTGTGGTTAGATCAGCCCACACCTTACGAGCCTAAATCCAGAGTTGTGAACTTCAAAATCCTGCCTGAGCTGTTGCCAAAGCTTGGAGAGGGCTCAGACTTGGGGACACAGCATTGATACACCTCAGGCTTAGAAAGCAGTATCAGAAAGAGCCACCAACCTGCATCCCAGGCAAGCTCACCCTGCAGGGCCTGGAGTACAGAGACCTGCTTTGGCTGACAGTTCATCATGCTGAGCACAGCTCCATGTGGCACTGGATATGGTCCTCCTCCTATCGTGGTCTGATCTGGGCTACCACAAGCCCTGATCTGCAGAGAGACAGCTTCAGCCACCAGCAAGTGGGGCAAACTGAGGAAGCACCTTCTCACACAAGGGACATCTAAAGCAAAGCCCTGGGTCTGTGCTTGCTAATGGTCTCCCCACTCATCATGTCAAAGCTCCTCCAGGACCCCCTCTCTATCCCCACAGGCACCCACTTCTGGGCACAGGCTTATCTTCTTGGACATGTAGGAAAAGGCTAGTGTGAAAAATGTCTTACCTGAGCTAAAAACAGTGACTCAAGTCCATTGCACAGCCCTAATATATCTCTACAAATGTAAATATATTAACATAGTATAGAAGTATAGATTTGTGGGGTTTATTATATAGTATCGATTTATGTTTCGTATATAAATACACGTGTGCATAGAGATTTGTATCATCTATATTATTTTTTATATAGACACATATATGAAATATGTATTTGTTTATGTTACCTTTTGCATTTTACATACCCAGTGCTGCGCTTTTCTTGCATCATGGGTGGAGAAGCATCTTTGAAGCACAGCCTGCAGAAAGGCAAAACACAACCCAGCTCCAGTTGCTTTAATCTGCCCCAAGGGATGCTCCAAATTCCTTCTGAAAACATCATTTTGAGGTTTCCATAAGAAAGATACAGAAGTTTTGTGGAGGATGATGGAGCCAACTTTCTGCAGGAGGGATGGGTGGTTTTGCAGTGTGTTCCTGGCAGAAGAGAGATGGGCGATGGAAAGTCTGTGTGACCATGCAGTGGGGTGGCCCAGGTATTGCAAGGCACAGACATTTGTGGAAGAGGAGAAAGAGTGAGGGAAGACACCAAGGGAGACTTAAACATGCTGGGGCTTGGGCAGGGATGGGATTCCTGGTGCTGCAAGCCACTGCCACAGGCCACTGCAATCCCGGGGGGCATCACGAAAGGTGCCACATGGAAGATGGACACACGAGGTTTTGGGGCTGCTTGGAGATGACAGGGTTGCTTCCCCTGACATTTGGGAAGGTGGATTCCTCCTCAGTGAGTTCAATGCTCCCAAAACAACAAAAAGATGCAGTTTTGTTCAAATCATAACAGAAGTATAAAAAAATTAAGAACCTGTAAATATTTGTGACAAGCCCCATCATAGAATTATAGAACTGTCTAGGTTGGAAGGCACCTTTATGATCATCAAGTGCAACCACCAAACTAACTCTGACAAAAACCCCATCACTAAACCATTTCCCCCAACACGATGTCTACCCGTCTTTTGAACACCTCCAGGGATGGTGATTCCATTGGTTCCCAGGGCAGACTGTTCCAATGTTTGACAACCTTTTCGGTGAAGAAATTTTTC
>BJBW01009177.1:83673-116994 GCA_004320125.1 Scolopax mira
GAACAACCCCAGTTCCCTCAGTCTCTCCTCATAAGACTTGTGCTCCAGACCCCTCACCAGTTTCATTGCCCTTCTTTGGACCCGCTCCAGCACCTCAATGTCTTTCTTGTGGCAAGGGGCCCAGACTGGACACAGTACTTGAGGTGGGGCCTCACCAGTGCTGAGTACAGGGGGACAATCACTTCCTGGTGGTCCTGTTGGCCACACTGTTCCTGATACTTGCAAGAGAGAGGGGGAATCACCCCCAAGTGATTCCTTCCCTGTGTGAATCATGTGGTGGTGGTGCCTACGCAAGGGGCGAGCATCCCTTGACTGCAGACCCCACATGGGAGCTGTCTGGACAGAGCGTGGCCAGGAACAGCCAGGTCTGGCCCTGGAGAGCCCACCTGAGCTGGGCTGCTGTCAGCAGAGGGGAACCATTTGGCCAGAACGGAGTAAGAGAGCCCATGGCTGCTGGGCCACGTGGGAGGTTCCCATCCATCTTGCAGAAACTTGCCTGTGTTTAGGAGGCCTCTGCCACGCTTGTAGGGAAAGAGCCATTATCTTCCCCGTCAGTGAGTTCTCAGATTTATGTACGTCCCCGCGCCTTCCCCTAAACAAGCTTTCAATACAGAAATTGCAAAGCTGAAGAGATCCTCTGCAATTAGGGGAGAAGACATCTCTCTTTCAGCTAACACGAGCAAAAAAAGAGTCGAATGAAACCCGTGCATTGTTAACACGCTTCGGTTCAGGCGCTGGGGAGGGTAATAAACAAGGCAGACTTGGTTGGGATAAAAAAAGCGTCGAGTATGGCGAGATTATGAAACAATAGGTACTGATAGAGAGGCAGCCCGGAGCCAGCCGCAGAGCAGAAGCTTTACTGAATGCCTGGGTTTGAATGAATCCTAATGATAATCACGGGCTACACAGCAATTCGTTTAAATAACGTGCCTCCTGCTTCCTCCCAGCCCGGCAGAATGAGTCCGTACATGTTAATTGCTTCATTTTGAGGAGAAAGCTCCTCTCTGTGTGGCAATATTATATATTTAATTTTTGCTGTTTATTTACTCTGCCCTTCTTCAAGCCTTTTGCTGTCTATAGAGGCATCTGCTGCTGTCATTTTGCATTTTGAACAAAAGTGTTTGTATCCAAGCTCCGAAGCCGTTACGGGGAATTTCGCAAGGAGAAATGGAAAGGACTGATTGCTGCCCAAGATGAGACAGATTTCAGGGGAGAAGTGGAGCTTGTGAGCAAATATACATGTCAGAGGTAAGAACCCTGGCACCACAACTCCTCTGAACTTCATGAAGGGTTGGGGCAGGCTGCAGCTCAACACTCTCGAGTGTCCCGCTCCTTTTCAAGCAAAAAACTGGTGTGAAGATTTGAGGCACACCCAGGAATGTTATCACTTCAGATTAACACCGAATGCATTCCCTAGGCGTGCAGGCTGGAGAGGTTGGCATACTTAAAACAGGTTTATTGGAGAGCAACCACAATAATAAGAATAATAAGAAGAATTGACTGAGATTTTAGCAAGATTCCTCACTCATTACATGCCATTCCACTGCTGAAGCAGAAATGTGCTGTGCCACGCAGCTGCACTACCATCACACCACTGGGAGCAGAAGCACAGGCAGTAGCACCTTTCTGGGCATCTACAGCCAGTGCTGCTGCTCTGCTGCTTCTAGACAGAATCATAGAGTTGTCTAAGTTGGAAGGGACCTTTAAGATCTTCTAGTCCAACCTTCAACCTAATTCTGATAAAAACCATGTCTCTAAGCTTTATGTCTACCCATCTTTTAAATACCTCCAGGGATGGTGCCTCAACCAGTTCCTTGGGCAGCCCATCCCAATGCTTAATAACCCTTTCAGTGTAAAAATTTTTCCTAATATCCAGCCTGAACCTCCCTTGGTACAACTTGAGGCCATTTCCTCTTGTCCTATCATCTGTGACTTGGCAGAAGAGACTGATGCCCACCTCTCTACATCTTCCTTTCAGGTAGTTGTAGAGAGCAATAAGGTCTCCCTGAGAGACTTTATCCCAGGTCTCCTCTTGTCTCCTTGCCCCTGTTCAGTTCCCCCCAAGAACCCCTCTCTCTAAAGGTGATTAAGCCAATATTGCTGCAATTTTTATTTTTTTTTTAATTGAAAAGGAATGGGGAACTCAATCACAGCTGCTTTTGTGCACTTTATAGGTTTATGGGTGTGAATTAGCATCTGCTCAGTTGTATTTCCTCACATGTGGCCTTTGTTCCCCTCTGACTGCAAGTCTGTCCTCTCCTGCAGACTGCTGCATTAGCTCATTTCATTTGCAGAGGTTTTAAAAAAGGTTTTTACGGGGCTCATCTCAAAAAGTGGTTGTGAAGGTCACCCTGTCCCAAAACAGCATATTCCCCAGAACACTTGATACTCAGGCTTATCACTTAATTTGGATATTTCACTTTCCACCAAAGCCTGCTGATTAAACACACTCTGGGACATTTATGAAGGGGTTACCATTGTTAAAAAAATTCATTAGAATATAGTGGGAAAAAATCAGGAAAGCTTCTTGCAAATGCAAATTGTGTTCTTAGCAGCTATTTTCCCAGGTCTTACAGCCTATCGGAAAGCTGACAGGATTGCTATTTGCTTCCTGCAATTAAAAAAAAAATAAATTATCTTCTTTGCTAACATCATTAATGGCATTAGAAGTCAGATTTCAACAGCTACATATTCAAATGGCACCATGGACCTATAAACAATACTATTTATGACTACTAAATATGATTTAGTATAATGCCTTTGGACATGTGGCGGTGTCCTCACAGGGAGCTGCAGCAGAGGAAGGTGTGTGCAGGAGGAGCTGTGCTGGGGGAAGAGATGGAGCTGGGGCTCTATGAGATTTCAGTGCAGGAAGGACATGGATCTGTTGGAACAGGTCCAGAGGAGGGCCATGAAGATGATCAGAGGGATGGAGCACCTCCCCTATGAGGTGAGGGCTGAGGGAGATGGGGTTGTTCAGCCTGGAGAAGAGAAGGCTCTGGGAACACCTTATAATGGCCTTCCAGGGGGCCTACAGGAGGGATAGGGAGGGACTCTTGATCCGGGAATGTAATAATAGGATGAGGGTAATTGTTTTAAATTGAAAGAGGGTCAATTTAGATTAGGTATTAGGAAGAAAATATTTACTATGAGGCTGGTGAGACACTGGAACAGGTTGTCCAGGGAAGCTGTGGATGTCCCATCCCTGGAAGTGTTCAAGGCCAGGATGGATGGGGCTTTGAGCAACCTGCTCTAGTGGGAGGTGTCCCTGCCCATGGCAGGGGCGTTGGAACAAGATGATCTTTAAGGTCCCTTCCAACTCAAACTATCCTGCACAGCCCCGGTGTTCAAATTGTACTGAAAAAAATATAACCAGTTTTGGTTCCAAGTTTTACGAGCTTTTGAGCTACAACTAATGAATGTCTTTAAAAGGATGTAATTGTACCCACATCTATATCCCTCTTTTTTTCCCTGGTTTTTGATTTGTTTTCACTTCTCAGTGAAGGAGAGATGGTTCTATGTGGCTCATGAAACAGATGGATACATTACATATCCTACCACAGTCACACTGCAAATGTGCAAGGCGGGCAGCTTGCCCCTGCTCCTTTCTGAGATGAAAGATGTGGCCACAGAGGAACTGCCTTCTTAGAACTAGAATTAGGAGCGTTTTTACTTTCTCAATAGACTGAAAATCAAAATGCCTTCAATTGTAGGACCTTGCTCCATCAAAACGCACTAGAAAAGGAATTACCAAAAATGACAAAAACTATCTCTGCCACAGATTGACAGCCTGGAATTAGTCTGAAACATGTGGCTCTGCAGAACAGTTCCTGGATTGTACCGCTGCTCCTGACAGACACTCAGGCCCCATCCAAACACAAAAGTTATTTCACTTTCATTCTTCTGGTACTGTATAATCCCCATGCCTCCTCGCTGAGCATGGAAGCAGATATTCCAGCCAAAAAAAGTACTAGCACTGTAACTTAACGTACACTAAAAAAGGGGGAAATATATTCTTATGCCAAAGTGCCTGTGCATGCCACCCTGAATTATATCTCTTTATGAGTTTTGGAGGAAAACTCCATCCTCCCAGATCCTGTAGCCTTTTTCTTGAACAACAGAAAAGCAGTGTACAGACTGAGCTTTAGGCTTCTGTCAGGAAAAAAAAAAAAAAAAAATACATTTTTTCCTTTTCTCATTCCCCTCAGAGCAAATATAAATGCTCATCACACTTTTTCCCTGGGGTTTCACAGATGGATCTGTTCCTTGTCTGGATGGCTCATAGGACTTTATGAAGCCTAGTGCTCACACAAGGAAGAGGATAAACATGGACACCCTTCTTGGTGCTAATGTGAACTTTTAAGTCAATTATGTGACTATGTTTTCCAGGAATGGGGATTGAAACATTTATTCCCTCTGCCACTACTGAATACCTTTTTCCAAAGAATCCCTTGGAAGTGGGCTGCAGACTGAGTGATGCTTTCTGGAAAGCTGCATGGGTCACAGCTGACTGCTACTGCTTTGGGGTAGAAATGCTGTGGTGAGGCCTCTTTTACATTGCCTCCACTATTTATTTATTTATACTTTGGCTCTGCACTTGCAGTTGTTGGCCAGGACATGGGTAACCAGGTCCTTCCTCAGCTTGCAGAGTTCCAAACCACCTACCTCCAGGACAATCCACTAACCACAAGGCTCCTTCTTTGGGCAAGGGAGTCACTTCACATCTCAGATCTGGTGCTGAGAATTGTTTCATGATTTGCATGACACAAGAGCTGGATAATTACCAGGTATTCAGGAAAACATCATCACACGCTCACCGGCTACTGTGGCCTTTCCTTACAAATCCACTTTTGGCAGCTGTGTTCATGGCTCCTGTTGGACAGTGTGTTAGAGGCGGCATGCTCAGCTTCAGCCCATTGTATTGTAAAAAAAAATTTTTTTACAATATCATCCTAATATTAGGATTTTACAATATCATCCTAAGCGAGAACCACCCAATCGATGCTCTGGGTGGGGTGATGAGTGAACAAGTGTGTGCCAAATCCTGCCCCGCTGGCAGCCTGGTAGGAGGGCATGATTTACATGCTGCCATTGATGTAAATAAATCAATGAGTGTGTTTTAACTTTTGCAGGCAGTTTAACACTGCAGGCTAAGAGCAGCTCAACAAGCACATTACCCCTCGCTAGAGGAACACACCCCCCAAACACTCTGGGTGCCTCTCCCAAGGTTTTCCAGCTTGGGAAAGGGGGAAAGGCAGTCTTGCTGTTGAGTTGCTTGCTGCTGACTCTAGCTGGGCAACCATCCAGGTTTGTTGTGCAATTAATGCTGGTTTGCAATGCGTTTTAAGGGATGCTGCGGTTCGTTTTTAGCACGTGGGCATCGTGCTGTGCAGGGCACCACTGGCAGGACTTGGTGAGTTGCTGCAGGTTGTGGTAACGGATTGGGAGAGAGCACAGACAAGGGTTGCTGGTAAAAGGCACCTTGTTCAAACTCAGACAGACTGAAAATAAAAAGCCTTGCTAAAGTTCTCCCGGTTAAAAAAAGCAACAAAAGGCCTTGATGAGACACAGTGAACAGAAATTGCGTCTGGAATTTTTATTGATTACCCATTTATGCCGTTGTCTAAACGCACTTTTCACAGGACTGGAATATATCCCTTGCCTCGTAACGCAGCTGTTGGTGTGCCTGGGTCGGTGTAACCATGTTTCTAGAGCAAGTTGTCCTCGTTTTAACCTGATGTGAGTGGGAACATGTGTACGGCACAGGGAACGGAAGCCCATGCTGGGCGAGAGGCTAAGTGGCTGGGAGGCCAGCTGTGCCTGGATCAGGGTTTTGTTCTCAGCCTTCTTGCAGGTCAGCTTTGACTCCTCCTGCTTGTTCTTCTCTAGGAGCCATTCTGCTTGTATCTCTGTTCAGTCATTGTAATAGTAGCATCTTTGCACATGGATTTGCTGAGAAATCAAGACTTGTGCTTATTTCTCTCCTCGGAGGACAAGGAAACCGGGACCAGGCCAAAGCACTGTGAGTAGGGAGGACATCGAGCTAACTAGGAGAACGTGTGAGATGTATTTTCTGGAGCACATGGATAGAAAGAAGTGGAGCCCCATGCAGGCAGGCACAACTCCACACGAAGGTAAGATCACACAGACTGAGGGAGGAATGGGGCAGTCACCGCTGCAGCGTAACTTACCCTAAGCACAAAACGACTCCAGGCTCTGTGAGGAGCCCACACCGTCCAGCAATTCACCACTCGGGCTAACTAACACCAGCAGCTGCAGATCCTTCTACGTCAATGCCACAGGGTTTGCGCTGGTATAAATCATGCGCGTCGCTACGTTCAGAGTCAGGAAAAGAAGGAAGGAAAGGGAACAAAGGGCAGAAACAGAGATGGCGCTAAAAGGGAATTTACTTTCTTGCAGAGCAATCCTGAAAGCAACAATAAGGTACTAAACAATAAAGCACGGCGGAGCAGTTCATTGCTGCACAAGGTCACAGCCTGCCTTCCCCCACAACCGCCCTCAGTGGGAGGCTCATTGTGGAGCGAGGGATGCAGAGCCGAATTGACAGCCCAACCTGGGGGATCTGGCCGTTTCCCCAGGACAGATCTGACATCCCTGGCTCTGAGGATGAAGAGAAAAGGGTGAGGGCACAGAAACATTATGATTCCCATTCTACAGAGGAGAAGGAATAGCGGCAGCAGCAGGGCTATCTGCACAACAGGACGGCTTTATCAGGGCTGGAATAGCAGTGCCCTATCCCGCAACGCGCGTCTAGCGAGGACAGAGCTATTTCAGTGAAACTGGAATATATATTTTTTTAGCAGGGTAACACCTTCCTGAATGCAGTGAGCAGCGATGCAGCTACAAGCAGCATTTTTTTTGATAGTTTAACACTCGCTGGCCCAGAAGCTGCTTCCCGCTTGCACGGTGGTGTTAGCAGGGGATATCCTCCCTTCCCTCTCCTCCCCAACAGAGCTGGCTTGGTTCACCCGACTCAGACTTTCTGCCTGACCTGGGATGAAACAATTGGGGTAGAGCTCTGCCAGAGCCCTGCTGCAGTGGGAGAAGTGGGCTTTCCCAGCAGTTGTTGCAGCCACTGACTCTTCCCTTCCCGCCTCACCAAGGGACAGCAGCGGCAGCACACGCAGAGGATTTCGTGTCTGTCCTCAACGTTTGGCCCAGCTCTGGCTCCTCTCCCTGGAGCCCCAAGGTTTCAGCGCGCCGATGCTGCTGAGAAGCCTCCAGGCAGCTCGGTTGGCTTCCTCATCCCAGTCAGTAAAGAAAAAGCTTCAGCAAGACGTGGAGCTACACTGGAAAAAAAAGGCCATCTGTCACTACTGTTCACTCCGTCCGAGGAAATGATCCAAGCAGCATCAGCAGAGCTCTTTTCCAGCGTGACACACGTCTCCCCCAGGGGGTTTAGCCAACAGGATTACCTTGACCATCGCTTTTTAAGTAGGGACAAAGTTTCCCAGAATTTGGGACTTGTCAGCCTGCGACAAATTAAATGGCTGGCGTATCACTGGGTTTAGTACTAGTGGGAAGGTAGGCCCTTGGAGCAGATGAAGAAAAGATGATGAATTAGACGAGAAGCGAGGAAACAGGCTATAAGCAGCCCCATCCTCTCTTAAAGAAATCTCTGGCAAAATACAGATTCTTAAGACAATGAGACAACCCTCCCTTTACTGTAATGTCTAAAGGCGTGTTCACACCCCCTACTCGGGGAGCTTAATTTAGGAGTTATAACTACTACATTCAGATTACTCATGAGTGATTCAGACCGCTCAGACTTGATTCCTCAGACAATGGAGCGATGGAGTTGTGACAGGCGCTGGGGTACAAGCAGCCTGAACGTGGCCCCAGCTGCCTCATACTCCCTAGATGCATTCTCCTGACATCCCCCCTCCCCAGAGCAGGAAGCATTGTTTCCATCCTACATATAGGAAAAGATGAATTTGTCTGGAGCCCGCTACCAACTTACATGAAACAAGCCACTTCCACCAGCTTATCTCGATTTTACCAGAGTTTACTTTGGCCAAGAGCTTCCCTTTTTCCACTCAAAATCCTCACCGAACTACCAAAATCATTATTCAACGTAATACTTTTTCACATATTAAAAGGTCATAAGCCATCTTATGCTAAGTACAGATATTTTAAGGCCAAAGGGAATTTAGATTTCTCAACAATGGGGATTTTAATGTGTACTGCTTGCCAATATAATGACCGCATCTGAGAAATATGACTCAAGTCTTCATGTTTCTTGAAGCTGGGAACTGTCTTGTTTCTAAACGTGCCAGAGTTTTCCATGGATGTGACTTGGCTTATATTTTTGCTCTCCCTGTATTATCTTGAATTAGATTGCAGGCGCCATGCAACCTAAATACATATACACAAAGATATCAATTTTTTTCTTTGACATGTGGAATTAGAGAAAAGTGACGCTAGTTTTATTTAGGCACTTCTCTTCACACTGAATTTCTGGCATTTTAGCAGATGACTCCCTACGAGAACGTTCTTTCAATCTCATTTAATCCCCAACCCACCTCTCTTGACTGCAGCAAAGGAAATTCCAGTGTCTAAGCAACTATTCCTCTTCCCTGGAAGTGTCAGACATTTGGACCACGTGGGGAGATAAAGAGCTCTTGTGCCGAGTCATCTTGGCAGCCAGACCAGGTGGGCTTCCTTAGGTCCCACACAGGTCTAGAAAAGGGGCTAGGAAGAGCTAAAACCAAAAACATCTAGATTGGGAAAAAAATTATAGAAAATAAAAGGCTCTTGAACAAGCCAGGAAAGAATCGGTCCTACCAACTGTTTGTTCTTGCAAATATTCAACCTGCAAATATTCAGTGTTCCGGCCACCAAGATTTGCCCCAACAGGGAGCTCACATCAAGCACTCAAGAAAAGGTCTGCCACTGCTCATCTGAGAGCTCTCCCTCAGCCCTTGAGCTTTTGTCTATAAATCCATATGCAGGATGTCAATAACCTGGAAAGGTCTTTATTGTGGAACTAGGTAGGGGA
Organism: Scolopax mira; assembly: GCA_004320125.1. Classification (NCBI taxonomy): domain Eukaryota; kingdom Metazoa; phylum Chordata; class Aves; order Charadriiformes; family Scolopacidae; genus Scolopax; species Scolopax mira. The sequence continues at coordinate 92,693 of BJBW01009177.1, forward strand.
AGGAACAGTGAAGAGAACCATTTGGCACTTCGGTTTGTTCCAAATCTTCTGTTGCAGGCTTCCCAGAAAGACCTGAGCAGCATAGTTGCATATTTATGCAACAAGGTTCCCTTACTCCAGCAAGAGGTGATAGTTAACCCCATTTCCAAAAGCAACATTGGCTTTTAACACATAAAGGATGCTGGGAGATCCTTGGGCCTTGCAGCCTCCTTTCAGAGACATGTTAAGAATTTATGTTTTGCTGATTCGCTCGTGGACCTTTGTGACCTCAGCCATGAGCTTGATGGATTGTCAGTATACAATGCAACCTCAACACAAACCACTAAGAAAGATAAGTAAGTACTGCAAAAATAACCTAAGAGCTCATTCAGATAAGGTTAAGAAATTTACATGAATTATTAGGACCCTGTTCCTTCTATGTTTTCTTGCACACAGCCGTTCACACGGCCGTGCTTTTCCCAATAAAGCCTGCAGAAAGGGAAATCAGCATGAAGACTCATACAAGTGTGTATTCTTATGAACATTTGCACCTGAATAGCGTGTCCTGCCATCTCTGATCGCCCTTTGTAGGCCTGGGAGTAGAACGGCTCTCAATGGGATTTAAGGGACACAATGCACATCACAAAGTTTCTCTTTGCAGAGCATCTGAGTTACCATATCCTGGCATGATTCTTTTGTGGAAGAGGACATTTTCAGGCAATTCTTGGCAGGTATTTCTAGCTTAAAAGTACTTAATTAAAATTTTCGGCTCCTTGAAACAGTACTACCTGCCTTCATTTGTCCCCATAAATGGTTCCAGTACTGTAAAAATAAGAACTGATCTATATGCAACCTGTATTATGTGCCCTGTCAGTTCCATCGATCTGTGGATGCGCAAATAAAGTCTGTTTGAGGCTTGGTGTGTTACTGCCACGGTAGGATCTCACAAGGACTCAGAAAACATACAGGATTAGTCAATACAAAGTTTTGCACTCACAGAGATAGGGTGTCCAAATTGTAGCAGTCAAAGTTTAAGAAAACATTTGGGTACAAACAATTAGTGGAAATACCTCAAGCATTTCACTGGGAAGCATTATTCATTCTTATTAAAACGAATTTGCTACTAGTAAATATATTGCTAAATCCTAACTGAAAATTACTTTCTAGCACAACTTTTAGAAGCAGGTATGGCATCTCATTTCTCTGGGCAAAGTTTGGACTGGGAACACATCTGGAAAACATCTGGTTTTATTACCAGATGCTGAAATGTCATGCTGAGACACAGGCTAATTCACATGCTATTTCCATGGCCCATGTATGCAATGGAGTTAACTGTGCTCTTGCTTCTCTTACCAACTACCACCACAAAACTTATTTTCACATGAAAACTGTGCTCCCTTTCTATTTTGATAAATGGATGCTAATAATCTTTTATTCACTCCTGTGTCAATTTCCCTGTGCCGCCAGATAGAGTTTTCTGATTCTTATCACCAGAGTTGCAGTTGTATTGTGTGGTATTACACATGCTGTTTAAGATGAGAAATTGGCAACTTTGAGCTATAAAAGCAGGTTCTTTTCATATTTTTGTGAATTTAGCAGCTATTTTGAATATTTTATATTTATCAAAAAGTTTTCTATTTCAAATGACAACTTTGAAGAAGACAGCCTTCTCTATATTTTAAAGCAAGTCTTCATCATGTAGCGTTTGACATCCCTATCCAGATTCAGTTCCATTTGGGCTTTAACTTTCCTAACTTCATCCCTGGATGCTCAGACACTGTTTCTGTGTTCCTCACAGGTTACTCGTCTTTGCTCCTACCTTCTGTATGCTTCCTTTTTGTGTTTGAGTTTGACTAGAAGCTCTTCCGTTCATCCATGCAGACCTCCTGGCATTTTTGTCCAATTTATTCTTTGGGATGGAACTCTCTTGAGCTTGGAGGAGGTGAACTTTGGATATTAACCAGCTTTCTTGGGCCACTCTTCCTTCCAGGGCCTTATCCCCTGGGACTCTTCCAAGAAAATTTTTGAAGTGGACAAAGTCTGCTCTTCTGAAGCCCAGGGTTGTGAGCTTGCTTTTCACCCTCTTCCCTGCTGTCAGGATCCTGAATGCCACCATTTCATGGTCGCTGCAGCCATGGCTGCCTTTGACCATCACATCCCCAAAAAGTCCTTCCTTGTTGGTGAGTGAGATCCAGCAGAATACTTCTCCTCATTGGCTCCTCTATCGCTTGAAGGAGGAAGTTATCATCAATATACTCCAGAAACCTTCTGGATTGTTGCTGTCCTGCTGTGTTATCCCTCTTATCAGATATCAGGGAGGTTGAAGTCCACCATGAGGACCATGGCCTGCAAACTTGAGGCTGCTCCACTTGTTCTTCTTGGTCTGGTGGCCTATGGCAGCAACACACTATTATGGTACCTTTACCTCTCCTCCCATTAATCCTAACCCATAAGCTGATCTCAGTTGGCTCCTCATCCATCCCCAGACAGAGCTGCACACACTCCAGCTGCTGTCACGTAAAGAGCCACTCCCCCTCCTCATCTTCACAATCCCCCCTCCTCATCTTCCCATCCTGTCCTTTCTAAAGACCCCTGTATCTCCATGATCCCAGTAATATGGTAGCCCTGCAGCTGCACATAGATCTCTAACTCATGTTTATTCTCCATTCTGAGTGTGTTCATGTACAGGCACTTCTGAGGGGAATGCCCCCACGTAGACTTCCTAGAAAGGGTTTGGGGATCTCTCCACGATGGTGCCTCGTAGGCACTTCCTTGCTTACATGCAAGTGTTGAAGGTGACCCTGCCTAGGTCCTGTTTTGTTGATTTTTGTGATCCCTTCCTGTCACACCAGCCCATGTTCTTTGCTCAGTGAACCTGTCCATCACTCTCTCACGTTCTCCCTCCTCTGTCATTCCTTGGTTAAAGCTCTCCGATTAAGGACAAAGCAAAAATAGCTTTGTCCCACTTAATGAGGTGGATCTCCCCTCTCCCAAGCAGACACTGGTCTGCAAACAGGGTCCCATCAACATAGAACCCCAAACCCCGTTGCCAAAACCAATTCTGCAGCCAATTGCTGACTTATTAGTGCCCTCCTCCCCCCTCCCTTTTACCTCACCACCAGGATTGAAACCACCACCTGGGCCCCTATGCCCGTGACTACCACCCCCAGAGGACTGCAGTCACTTCTGATACTGCCCAGGTTCCCCCTGGCAGTATCATTTGCTCCCACATGGAGTAAAAGCAGAGGGTTGTAGTCAAGAGGGCTAGATAAGCCTCAGTAGTTCTTCCACAAGATCCCAGATCCTGGTCCCTAGAAGGCAGCAAAACTCTCTAGACAATTGGTTGGGTTGACAGATTGGTGACTGTTCCCTGCAGCAGGGAGTCACGCATTACAATGACTCACCATTCACCTGGTAAGTCTTGCACATCTTAGGGTTAAGTGAACCAGGTTCTTTGCTTGAAGGCACATCTAGCCTCTCTTCAACTTTGAGGTCAGTGAACCTATTTCAGAGTTTTAAGCCTTTAAGTGGGGCAGAAACCTTTCTCTTGATGCCAGAAGTCATCAGCTTCCATCTTTCCCTTTCTCCAGAGGTTTTGCTTACCTTGAGAGTGTGAGGTAGACAATGTCTACTTCCTTGTTGCAGATGAGGTCTGAGGCTCTTCAAGCTGTTAAGTCTCAGAGAAGATCCTGTCTATCTCCCTTTCTGTTCTCTGATGTGGTGCAGCCTGCTCACTTCCTCCATTTGGCAGCACAGTCCATGCTGGAGCAGGTTTGCTGGCAGCACTTGTGACCCAGTGGGGAACCCCCGCTGGAGGAGTCTGTTCCTGGAAGGCTGTACCCTGTGGAAGGGATCCACGCTGGAGCAGTTCATGAAGAACTGCAGCCCATGGGAAGGACCCATGCTGGAGAAGTTCATGAGAGGGACCCCCAGAGGAGCAGGGGAAGAGTGTGAGGAGTCCTTCCCCTGAGGAGGAAGGAGCAGCAGAAATAACATGGGGTGAACTGCCTGCAACCCCCATTCCCTGTTCCCCTGAGGAGGTAGAGAAATTGGGAGCGATGCTGAGTCTGGGAAGAAAGGAGGGGTGAGGGGAAGGTGTTTTTAAAATTTACTTTTTATTTGCTCATTATCCTACTCTGATTTGATTAGCAATAAATGAAATTAATTTTCCCAAGTTGAGTCTGTTTTGCCCGTGACAATAATTGTTGACTGATCTCTCCCTGTCCTTGTGTCGACCCATGAGCCTTTCATTGTATTTTCTCTCCCCTGTCCAGCTGAGGAGGGGGAGTGACCGAGTGGCTTTTGGTGGGCACATGGAGTCCAGCCAAGGTCAACCCACCAGAGAAGCCTCTGCGGGGACAGCTGCTCCCACGCCTACGGGGGGGAACTGAATCGAAACATATCAATATTTTGTGTAACTTAAGATTATGTACCTGATCACAGCAAAGCAGAACAGATTTCAAGAGAAGATGATAAAGCTGCACAATAATCTCCCAAGTGTTATACCATAAAGCTGACAAGGGCATCTCTCCTTTCAGGTTGAAAAGTTCTACCAAACGCTGTCGTGTGAGAACAAGGCTAAAAGGAAGGAAAACACGGGCCACTCAGAATGAAAAGGCAGATGCAGAAAATCATTGGGTGAAAGGCTTTAAGAAAGCTGTTTGTATTTGAAAATTTCAGAATCAGATAATTTCTAAAAATATTTAAATAAAATAATCCATTTATGCAAATGCATTAACCCATGAAGAGTCAAAACAAACACATCAGTATGAAGATTTTCTTTACAATAAAAATTCTTCTAGGAAGTACATTAAATATGACAGAGGGGGGAAAAAAAAAGCATCTCATAATTTATATTCAAGGGCATTACATTTTAGAACAATGTCTTAGCCGTCACTCATTTATAAATGATTCACAAAGAAATTAAATACCATATTCCATAAAAGAATAATTTAATGTACACTTTAGACATAAGGCTTCAGCATAACATCTCACACCCTTCACCTGGCAATCTGCATACCCCAGTTGAGTGATCTGTACTTGCTCTCCTACCAGAGTAACAGAGCATGGTGGTCCTCAAACACACAGGTCGTGTTCACCTTTGCTTTTTAAGGATCAACTTAAAAATATTACTAGAAAGTGTCCTATTTGTCACAATAAAAGCAAACGGAAAGCTAGGAGAAATAGGTAAGTTATATTTGTTAAGTCTATGACTGAGGGAATGGATTAAATTACACCTTAGGGAAAAAAAAAAAATCTATCTGCTAGTTATGCCATCGTATCATTAGTCATTGTGCACAACTGCGACACTGCAACTCCAAATCACAGGCTAGAAACACAGTACTTCCTTTACACAAAGTAGGTAATTCTACATGAAAAAAAGTTGGGAAAACAGCTTGCAAACCGTCTCCATAGCTATCATATGCATAAGAACTGTTGGATTTACAGAGTGCCAGTTTATTCGAAATACTGACTGTAATACTGATGTCAATACCACCCCTTAGTCTCCTTATGCATCAAGTACAAATCAGAGAAAAACCCTGTCCCAAACCACTCATTTTCAATCACCAAACATTGTCAGAAATCTTGTATTTACAACACAGTTAACTGCTGTTGCAGTTCACATATTAATTCCGCAGACAACAGTCACAAGTACTTACTGAAAATACAGATATGTTTCCTAAAAGTAACGTGAAGCTTTATTTAGGATGACAAAGCTTTTTTAACAGTGCAGGGTGCAAATTTTCGGTATGAAGACATTCAGAAGATTTGCTGCTCAAAGAGGATCTTTTCAAACCCTGGTGGAGGTGTATGATAAAATTCACTGAACTGACAATCCAGAATGGCACTGTCATCAACTGCAGAAAAGAACCAACCAAAGAGAGGGAATTAAAGAAGGAACACTTCGAGTTTGATCCTCAATTACACCATTTTACTAATTAAATATTACGCTCAAATAACAAAAAATATTCTCCAATACATCCACTACATATATACAGCTACAAGAAATACGTTCAACAAATTTGCTAAAACCCTACATACAAGCAGAGCAAATCATCTCTCTTCTGCTGTTTAAGTTGGTAATGATCCTTGGTGAAACGAATGTGAATGCTACCTCTGATTTCACCAGGAGCATTAGCAGAGCTTCAGACAATTTCCTCAACATTTTCTATTCTATTTCTCCAGAAATCTACAGATTAAAGGCACTACCAGGGCTATTACCACAATTAAACGTTGCAGGGCTGTCACCTCCTCAGCTGCATACTTTTCTGTCCACTTCCTAATTCTGCTAGAGCATCATCTGTCTGTGATGTTTTTTCTGGAGATTTACAAGGTTTCAGATGTCTGCAATTGTTAGTGTCAGACCATCTGTTTTAGCATGTGATTCAGAGAGAGTTTCTTGACTCCTTCTTTCAGTTGGAAGTTAATGGTTTTGCACAATACCTCCCCCCGTTATGGACCTCCTGCATAATCTGAGACACGAGCATTATTACCTTCAATGTAGAATATAATAAAAAAAAACAACTGCTGGGGATTTTCACAGCAAAGTTTTCATGTATTGCATTAGCAAACTGAAACCCAACCCGTCAGGAAATCAAGATCTCTTTCACAGACAACTTCTTCCAAGATGAAGCTGGTACACTAGCAACACTAGATCAAGATAGAAAACCTTTATCTCCATATTTCAGGTTGGAATTTAGGTATCTTGGAGCAACGGTAGGAATTTTTCCATTCCAGGCTCAGTTAAAATTCCTATTAATATATTTTTACAGTTCTGTAGTGCTTATGGAGCGTTTGCATCTCACTTCTGCAAAAGGGCCTGAGGTACAGCTGTTGTAGGGAACAACCTTTAAGTCCACTTTTCTGTTTCACATTCCCAGATTTGACACCATGTTTGTTCTCTCTATCATGTTTCTTTTTAAAAAGACATCTATAGTTCTAGCCTGAATTATGGATAAGGTAAAAAGACTCTTCTTTATAGTCAAGTCCCTTCACACAACCAGAAGTCCACATTAAATTAAGGACACTTATAGTTCAAGTTTATACCAAATAAGTGGAAGATGTGTGTAAGTTTATACCAAACTTGTGGAAGATGATAGTAAGAGCCTGGCCATAAAAGGTCACTGCTTTCCCCAGAGACAAAACTTCTGCAGTCAGAGAAAAGGGTATTTACAGTAGGCTAACATGCCACCCCATGTCTTCTGGAAGCAACCATACGTTCTCCATACTATGTAATGCAACAATCAATTATCCCACAGCAACTCTCTTCCCGCGGCACAAGGGTTTTTGCAGAGGGAGATCCTGCAGCGCTGCAGGGCAGCTCCTCTCTGCCACAGTATTTTAGCAGCGCCATCATGTGGCTTAGGAAAAACATCACAAAAATGACCAAATAGCAGCTCGGAAAGATAGAATTTGTCGGCTACGTTTACAGACTTCAAAAGCTCTACAACACATCGAGAGTACTTTCTTCCTGTTCATAAAATTCAGTATTACAAATGTATCAAGATATAAGTGGGAACGTGCCAACAGTTCACAATCAAGAAATGAAAAAATTATCCACAGCATGTAAGCTAATGGTATCTCAAGAGCAAAATGATTTGGGGAGAGGCTACTATCTAGACAAAGCTCACACAGAAATAAAAATAAACTGGAGATGGCTGTAGGGGCAATAGAGGGAATGTGATGAGCAGTTATCATTTGCTGTAAGGCACAAGCCAACCCAGAGCGCAGTGTCGGTTCGGCACCGAGCGAGGGGAAGTGCTGCCACTCAGATGAGATGTTAAACAGAGTTCTCCCTGCTTGGCAAGTACAAAACCGCTGCCAAGTTCTGGAAAAATAAATTGTTAACACATGTCTTGGAGAAATTCCAGCTTCCATAATTCATAAATCCTTTCTTAAACTGCCTATATCCAGCATATACTGGATACAGTATAGGATTCTTGTTCAAAACTGCTGTGTTGTGTGTATTGACAGTGGCTGGCACAACAGCTACCCCAATTTGCTCACCAACTGATGGATTTCAAAACTGGGCATCAATTTGGTAAAACAGCAAAGAGTTGTACCACTATACAGCAAGCAGCTGGACTAGTGCTACAGCAGAGTTATCACTTCCGTATGAAAATATAAACAGCAATTCCTTATCTGTTGGTATTTCATACTGAATGCATTGATGAAGTATGTGAAATTAACAGACATAAATACCAAGTTTCAAAGATAAATCGTATTAGTCTACAAGTCTGCATTGTTTTGAATTTGTTGATTTCCCGTTTTTTCATCTGTTTCACAGGTTTTTTACCTGGCAATTTTTAGACTGAGTGCAGTAATACCCCAGCTTGTTGGATGTGGACACTGTAAGCAGTCAGTAAGTGGAGCTTTGTTTTCTAGCTATTAAGCAGCATTAAAAAATAGGTGAAAAATATACTTTTGTATTTTCCTGGTTTTGTATGTTTATGCAATTTATTCTAGTTGCCAAAAATAAATGACTGATGTGTGTTCCACCTAAGTGAGAGAAGAATACATGGCTCAGAAGACAGATTTGGCACAAAAATACTGTCCATACTATGAAACAGTTTGAAAATTGCTGACATACCATAGACCACTGGATAGACAGTCCCTCGGATTCCTGAAGCTGGACAATGCATATTCTTCCCATTTAAATATACATTTAATTCTACATGGTCATATGTAATGCCCTACAAAGTACAGAAAATTAACAAAAAAAAAGAAAGCATCAACAAGTTAACACACATAGATTGCCACTTAATTTAGTTTTCTTATCTACTGGCACATTTTAACACCATTATGCAAAACACAGCATCCTAGAAAACCTCACTTGAAATATTCCTGCAAAGGACTAGAAGTTAATAAATGACCAGTAACATTTGCATTTTCAAGTACTCAGGATTCTTTAATGCTCCTTTGATTTGTATGCAGCACAGTACTGCACACTGCATCTTACTGAAGACAAGTTTATGAAACAAGTTTCCAGACTATTCTTCACCATGTTAAAGAAACACAAAATTTTCAACTATTTTAAATATTAAGCAGATTGCAATCCTCTTGTTTGTATCTCCTCATGGAAATAATGAATAGTGATGCTATGAATTAAATTTATCTGTCCATACCTCCATATTGAAACCTACCTCAGCTTATTTTCTCTGCCAGCATCTACAGACCATGGTTTCATACACAATGCTATAAATACACTGACTACAGAGCAGAAAGCAAACAATAACAAGGTAATAAACTACTTATTTCGTAGCTAAATGGTTTTTCTGGTGGCTTTGGTACAGCTGAGCGTGACAATTTGTGTTGTTGTCATACACTACTTCAGAAAATTTATTTTCATGACAGGACAAAATAAATTGAAATTTATGATAACTGGGGAATTAGCAAATAATGCATCAGCTACTTTTTTGTTATTAGCTGAAGCTGTTCAGACAGTATTTGTGTGTTTGCAACCCTCCACACAAACAGTTTCAGAAGGGGATTAAAAGAACAATAGAGTATCTGAGGGTAAAAGGGAGAGGAGTCAACCTTAGCTATTTAGAGCTTCTAAAGATGAAGTTTCCAACCATTGCTATATAGAGGTAAAATTACCAAGCAAGGAAAAGTAGTGGTGATAAACAGTGTAAGTTTCATTGCATTGCTCCCATATATATTTGAAAATAAATCTCTAACAGGACCATTGAGGAAAATGACACCAATAACACAAACCCCTTTAAACAAAGTAATTTAAGGATGCTTTGAGAAACCTGTAAAAGTAAGGAACAAAAAAAATCTTAGGGTTCTCCATTTGCCCTCATTCTTCATTGTTTTCCCAGTGAGCATTACACCCTCCCCACTTAATATCTCTCCTTCCCTACAAAAGTTTAGCTAAAAATATAATTCATCTATCACCCAGGACCTATCTCTGCTCGGCTCCATCCTTCCAATCATTAACCAGTTTGCTACTGGATCTTGTGTTCAGCCAGGCATGGTGTGTAGCTACGTAATGCATTCCAGCACATCATGTGTTCAGGAAGGTCCCACCTCAAACAATGTTGGATCTTTGAGATGGGAGTTAACTGTCAGGTCGATACCGCAACCAGACTGCTACTTTTCAAACCCTGGTAAAGCCTGTCCCTCATTCAGAAACATATCAATGCTGAGAATGAAGTTTACAGGCATCCAGGCTGCTGATCCATTCAAATGTAATAGGAATTTTTATTGGTTCTTTCTAAACGGGGCCAAACAATTGGACTGAAACAGTCAGTCTGACCACCCAGCTGTAAATAAGAGGAATCTGGGAACAGCTGAGGAAGAGAAAGAAACCTTAAGAAACTCACCACCACATCGCCCTCCTGAGGAAGGCTGTTTGCTGGTAGTCTATTTTTCTCCTCATTGTTATAGTAGAGAGCTCCATCATTTCTCATCACCAGGCTATGGACATCTCGACCAAACGGAATTTGATTCAAGTTTGCTTTCTGGGTTGCAACTCCAATACCCCAAATCCCTAAAACATGACATGAACATGGTAAGAAAAAAGCCATTATTTTGAAGACTACCTGACTGAAGCAGGACAGCATAAAGAATGTGTTTCTAACTGGTGCCATGGCAGTACTACCAGTAAACATCTCCTGAAAGTACCAGGACTATTGTGGGTTAGCCCTGGTAGGCAGCTACATACCACCCAGCCACTCACTCATTGTCCCCGACAGCCTCTAGTGGGACAGAGGAAAGGAAGGAAAAAACCTGCACATAAAGATACAAATTGTTTAATAAGCAAAGGAGAAGTGGAAGGAAAAAAAAGAAAACAACCAAAAATAATATGATGCAAAGGCAATGACTCACTACCTCCCACAGGCAGACTGAGGCCTAGCCAATTCCCAAGCACGAGGTTGCTAACCTCCCTAAATCCCCTCCTCTTCCCTTTGCTGCTGACCACAACATCGTGTGGCATGAGACATTCCCTTGGTTAGTTTAGGTCATCCACCTGGTTGTGTCCCCTCCCAACCTCTTGTGCACCCCCAGTCTTCTTCACTGGGGGCACTCAGCAAAAAACTAAGAAGGCCTTGATGCTGTGTAAGTGCTGCTCAGAAATAGCTAAAACATTACTGTGATATCATTATTGTTTTGGCCACAAATCTCAAACACAGCATCACAGGAGCTGATCTGAAGGAAATTAACTCCATCCTGGCCAGACCAAGTACAAGCAGTCAGAAGAGATTGAAGATAAACAGCATCTATCCTGAAAAAGAAGGGTCCAGACAATTGTAAACACTTAGCTTAACTTCTATTCCCAGAAAAACACTAAAAACAAACTCTGAGACTGTAGGAGGAGGTAAAAAATAAATCCAACTAGCATGGATTTGTGAGCAATACAATTTTTTCAGCTGGTTAGACCAGTCTTAGGGAAAAAGGAAACTTCGTAAGTATTACAGATCTTAATTTGGCAATGTTTTTGAACCTCATACAACATTGAAATAGTCAAATTCCAAAAACATAGTCTAGACAGAGCAATAGGAATGCACAGCTGGTTAGGACACTGTATTCCAGGACTACTCATCAGTAGTACTGTGACAAATCAAAAAAGATGGCTCAAGTGGGGTTTGAGGTTTTGTATTGAATGCTCAAGGTCAGATTCTGTGATGTATTCACATCAATGACCTGGGTAACGTGATGATGTGCTTATTAAATGTGCTGCAAATACCAACCTGATAGGACTTCAAGCTCTTCAGAGGTCCCTCAAGTTTTAAATGATCCTGACAAAACTGGTTAAGAGGTCTGAAATAAGGAAAATGTATTTGCTTTTTCTGAATTACAAAGAACAGCAGGTAAGTAGGAACGGTAAGTGGCACAAATACAATATACTGGCTTGGCGGCCAGTTCATAGAATATAATTTTGGGGTTATCACAGACCACGTGCTGAGTGTGGTCTGTCTCCTACTGTTGTGAAAAGCTTCTGGATGTATGGCATGTAAGCAGACAAAGGATGCCTACTGCAGCTGAAACAGAGCATCCATCTTAAGCATCATACCTCAAGACAAATTAGGTCAATGAGGAATATTCTAGAAGAAACAACAAAACCAAAGAGAAACGTAAAAACATCACCTATAAGGAGATAATGAAAAAAGAAACTAGGACTGTTTAATCCACAGAAGACTAACATGAGAACATGAGGCAAAGTGTAAGAAAATTAGTTTCAAAAGACAACATTGCGCAACAATTTATTCTAATACTTACATGCCCAGAACGAAAAGGACAAGAGTGTGAACAAGATTCAGAACTGACTTCAGAAAACTTTCCAATAGTCAGGATGACCCCACAGATGGCCCCTAATAGAGCATGCAGGAATACTTCTGGGAATTAAAGTTTTAAGCTAAGTGATCTACAATTTTCCTGACTTGGAGCACAGGAATACATGAGACAGCTCACAGGGACCAGAATTCTATTTTCTCTGTTTCTCAAATTAAGTATAAGAGCATGGACACTGTATCTGAGTGAATAATGACATTTATGAACAATAGCTGCAGTGGATTCTTCCCCCAACAGAAAGGATACTAAAATTGCCAAGTTAAGACTAAGCTTGGGTTTACATGTAGTTTAAAACCAAACAACTGTTTTGACTGCAAGGTGTTTTGGACAGATTTGTGTTCACGCTGTCTGCACTCCAATCAAACTGAATGCAAACAACCCTCACCCAAAAAGTGCCATGTTCAAGCTCCAACTGGTATCATAAGGCCTGTGTCTGGACCAACACTTTCCTTCTTCTTCCCTCTCCCTACACTCTTAGGGAAAGAACAGTTTAATTTTCAGCGTGTCTGTTGTTTTTAAAAATACAGGCTGATTTTAGTGTAATATTGCACTCTATACTAGTGCAACTGACCATATTAGTAAAAGCACAATGCTTCCAAATTTAATTCACTTTCAGCTGCCTTGCATTAGATTGGTGCAAAACAAATAAACAGGGTGTTGAAAGGCTCCTCTTGATAAGACAATATCAGAGTAAGTGCTGCATATTTGATTTGAAATGCAAAGTGGAGGACAAGGAGTGTTTCTGTTGCTTGTGCAAACACAGTGCATGCTGAAAGCAAATGACAGTAAACAAATTGAAAAACATGCATGTAACAGCATACAAAACATTACGGTGTTTTAGTATTTGCACTCCTTTAGCAATATACTTACCACTCTTTTTAATATTTCAGAATCACAATCAAAAAGAAAAAAAGAAATTTCCTTTTATACAATGACAATTTATAAAACTCTCCAACGTTCACAAGTTCAAGGACGCTATTAGAAAGATGCACGTGCTGGGTATTTGGGATACGACCACCAGCAGGCAATCTGACATACCTTCCAAATTTAAAGTTGTACATTTTTGCTGACTAACCTGTGGACTGGATTTTAAACTCAAAATAGCTCTTGTTCTGATGCAAAGGTGCATTGGCTAAGCAGCCTCCCGTGCCACATATTCTTCTGCCATTTTTAACAATGACAACATCTGTTCCTGCAAGAAAAAAAAAAAAAAGCAAAACTTGAAAACATTTTCAGAAGTCTGGAAGCAGCCCTTAAAAGCCCTAAACGTTATGAACTGGTTTTGTTCTTTCTGCCCCAAGTAAGAGCTTCATTAGCCCATGAGAATTATGATGATGGGCCTGCTTTGAAGTAAGAAAAAGGAAAGCTGTTTACAGGGTAGTTCATCTTTCAAGTAGGGCTTATTTATTTAAAATCTATACACTGCTCTAATTTTGCCTCTTGGGTTTTACGGCACCATGCTGATTACAACCTTTGTTCAACCACATCAGAAGCATAACTTACAATTTAGTCAGAAAGGGTCACTGTGAGAACAAAGCCCTGTACCCTGTCTCTATACACTGGAGGAAAAAAATCTGCAAAGAAAAGGAACAGCACATCGGGTAGAAATGCTTGATGGAATTGCAAAGTGTTTAATTATTCTCTGAAAAAAAAAAAATCCTTTCATTAGAAACATGCCTGCCAATACAGACAGAAAAAAATCCTCTGCTAAGTTTTCCTTCTCCAGTGGAAGACTTCATCTTTAAATACTGTTGTCATGGTCAAGAACACGGAAGACAGTCAAGATCCACTGATAACAACTGTATAAAAGCAGGCTAATAATTACGCTTGGGCACTGGAAGTGGAAGACTTAATCTTTAAATTCTGTCGTCATGATCAAGAGCATGGGAGATAGTTGTAACAGTGAATCTTGACCGAAAAAAAGCAGACTACATAATGCTTGAGCACTGGAACACCACTTTCTTCCCAGCTCTTTCACCAGCTTTGCTGCAGCTGGCCCTGGTCTTCCTCCCTCAATAAAGCCCCAGGCATGGCTTTGTGGACAGCTCATCCTCAGGATGACGTTCAAAGATCAGAATAGACGAGACCTGGCTCCTTCTGTGCCTCCATTGCCGTAGGTCTCCCCCCTCTGCTCTGAACCACCACCCCTGGCCTAACCTAACCAAGACCTTCAACCCCAGTAGGCAGCCTTCCCCCCTCACACATCCCCTCATCCACCTACACATTCTGCTGATAAGCTTCAACTAAATTTAAACCAATTTTTTTTTCCTGGAAACTACCAAATCCTTCCGATAAAGTAGCCCAGAAAACCTTTTCCCCAGGATGCTTCACTGAGAGGTGACAGGATAAGCTTTAAGGGACCATCTTAAAGCTTCCCCTTCGGAATTACACCGTATTAAAATGCCCTGACACGCCACCAGCCCAAGCTCCCCGGGGACAGACAGCCCCCGTCGCTCGCCAGCCCTCCCTGCCTTATGGCTTCCCCCCCTGCCGCCCCCCGGGCGCCGGGCCTGCACTGCCGCCGCCGCTCCTCCGACCCCCCAGCCCCGGCCCGCCACGGCTGGTGAAAGGAGACCCGACCACCCTGCCCCGCTTACCCATGCGCTGCGTGTCGAGATGCACCGCCGGCATCTCCTTCAGCGGGATGTGGCCGGCGCCGCCATCCCTCCACCAGGAGCAGCAGCAAAACACGGAGGCGGCCATCACGGGCCGGACCCCGCCGCCCCGCCCAAGACGCAAGGGCGGCGGGACGGGGGGGAGCGCAGCGCCCCCTGGCGGGCGGGAGGTCTCGGGGGAGACTGGCGGGCCTCCCTGCCTCCCTCCCTCCCTTCCCCGCTGCCCGACATGGCGGGAGGCGGCGGGAGATGGCGGGCAGCGCCCTCCCGGGGGCGTCGAAACCCCCGGGGGCATCGTGAAATCGAGCACAGTTTTACACAAAAAAAAAAAAAAATCCCATTAAAACCCCTCTGTCTTTCCTCAGGAAAGGAAAATTTAAATTAAAACGGGTGCAGCTGGAAAGCCACTCTTCCTCTTCCTCCTCCGCTGAGGAGCTGTGTCTGAATGTGGCGGTGGCCTGAGGCGGCTCAGCACTGGGCCGGCCACAGCCCCACCACACGGCCACCCAAAGGACAATTTATATATAAAAATGAAGTACAATTTACACACATATATATATATATATCAAAAAGCAGAGAGTGATCATGATGGGGCAGCTGGTAGGTATCACATCAATGAACTTCACAGCACTGGGCCATGTGGGAAGGGACTCCTTCATGGAAATTTACTGGTCAGATATTGCTGGCTCCAAGTCACAGGAGCCACATTTATCTTCCTTTTTTTTTTTCTTTTTTTAATCCTCCCCTTCTATTTTTTTTTTATTCTTTCTTGGAAAAGTGAAAAAGAAATAGGACTCTGTGAAGCAAAGGGCCCAGGCCCAGCTGCCTCTCCTGGCCAGGGTCTGTCCGGCTGCCTCCATGGCGTTTGCTCCCTAGGGGTTGCCCTTTCTCCTCATCTTCCAGACCTGCCTGGCTAGTAACTCTTAACTCTGAACTTTTTGGGGTCCTGTTTGCTTCTGAAGGACTTTCCCATCTGTTCAAAAGCTTCGGTACAGCATTTTGCCTTATTTACTCAGGCCACTGAAACGAACGAGAGAGGGCTTTTTTTGAGAGCATCTCCCTTCCGGGGGAGAAGGAAGAGAGAGGAAGAGACTTAAGAGTGTAAAAGAACCTAAACTGCTTTAATTAAATCATTAAAAACAACATGAAAAGAAAATAATGGAACAGGTACAATATATACAAAACGATGATCACCTCACCACCTTGCACTGGGAAAGTCCCAGACTGGATTCAGTGACAGACAGGAACTGGATTCCAGAACTGGATTTAGGAACACGGATGAAGGCAGAGAAACAGAGAGAGTCCTCCTTGGATGCTGGCCACTGAAGAACAAAAGTGCTGACCCTTTGATCCCTCAGTTTTATACTGATCATGATGCAGGTGGGATGCAATGCCCCATTGGTCAATTTTGGGTCACCTCTCCTGTCCACCCCTCCCTGTAAGTGGGACCCCTCTACACTTGTCTGCTTCCAACCCTCCAATGGGGCAAATAAAGTGAGCTGACCTTGGTTGTTACAGCAATAAGTATAAGCAAGAGCCTGTCTGTATACCATGCCTTGGCATAAATTAGAAGCAATCAGGTTTATCACTCTGGAAGCAGACAGTGTCTGTTAATTTCAGAGTTCAGCTAGTAAGAAGAGGCTTAACTGAAAAGTAAAATTACTGAAGAGAAAATTGGTTCTATTTTGCCTCAAACCAGGACAACCAGTCAAACTCCACCATAAAGACTGCTACAGTAAAAAGCCAGCATGCTATCATTGTGCTTATCTTTTTTTTTTTTTTTTTGCAAAGCACACTGTGGCACTCATAGAGGCAGAATGCCACGTAATTTAAAAAGCTGTAGTTTGACTTGTGGCCTTCAGGTTACATAAGTGTTTCTTTAGCAAAAGACCTAGAGCTGTCCCTACAGTGCAGAGCATCCAGGACAGGGGCCACAAACTGGGCTCAAACAGATACAGTAAATAGTGATAACATGGCTATAGAAGCCCACCTCACATTTTTATTTATATACAGAAAAATATCCAATAACTGTGCCATAAAATGCTGATCTAAAATGTTTTGCAGACAACAAAGTAGATCCTTTAAATACATATATTTAAAGGCTTATTTATCTCTAAACCAATTTGGGATTAAATTGTTGTTTCTCATAATTTTTAGCTGTTGTCTTATTTTGCCGTATTTCACCTAGAAAGCTCCCTAAGCATTTTATTACAGTATATAATGTGATGCAACTAATGTAAGCCATGTGGTACAATGTTACCTGTCTGGGGGGTGTGTGGGTGTGTGTTAAGCAGATATTCAAAAACCCTTGTTAAGAGAAATCTTCATAAGAAGAAATACTTTAGTGGTCTGAAAGGGCTGTATCAGTCACACTTACCCCTTTACTTGAAACATGAAACATTACTTGAAATGCAGTCTGTCTCAAAATTGTGCCTAAACCCAATCTGATTTTAAGAGCAGCTTCAAAATATGCTTCTTTTCTTTTATTGGTCTTACTGTTACAGCCCATAAACATTTGGGGTCAAGAGCTCGCTTCCTTAAAATATGCCAAATGGGATTAGTCTTGAACTTCTAAGAAGTAAATATTAGGTGGAAACTGATGTTTATTTATTTCGTATGGAGGGCATCATGATTCTCATTGGTAGCTCGTTGTTCCCATAATTAGTCCCATTTAAGTCACTGCGGGATTTTTATTGTCTGTCACACACTGCGGGTTTGTTACAGTAAATGCTAAATGACAAATGTTGATATATTTAAAAACAGGAAAAAAAAAACAACTTAGAGGCTCAACCTCCAAGTGACTCCCCATGCCATTTTTTTCCTCTAGGCTCCAGTAAGTCCTTTCTTACTGGGAAAGCAAATACGTCTCGCCACACAAAGTCAGCATTGCCAAATCAGTTTGGCTCAAGGGGACGGGGCTTTGGGGAGCAGTGTCTGGCTGTGCCTCGCTGCCAGTTTCCTGCTCCTCTTCTTTCTTAACTTGAGAGGCTGGTTCTGCAGGCCACCAGACTGCAGCGCTCACAGAGTGGAAAAGTTGCTGGTGGTGCTTTGGAGCACGTTGACTCCATGTTCTCGGTGGGCAAGAAGCCTCGGAGGACCAAGGTCAGTGCAGTTCTCACCCGTGCACCCATCCTGTTGCCCTCCAGGTGCAGAGTCCAGCAGCTGAGCACCCTGACAGCGGCTGGTGACCGCTCAGTGTCACAATGGGTCATGCAGGAGCAGCAGCAAAGATGTGCCCCGAGTGAAGGCTCCGGCACCAGCCAAAATCAAGCAGGTAACAACCTTGGTCCGGTGGAAGTTATACAGAAGTCAGCTGGTCTTCTGGTAAGAAACATGGCTTATTCGCATGCCTTTCTTGGAGGACGAGGTGAGCAATTCCTGCAGGGTAGTACCGTGTTTGTAAATGTGCTTATCAGCCTGTTTAGACTATATTTGAACACCAAATTTTTTACAGTGCACAAAATACTGCTCCAAGGAAACAAAGAACTAGGCTCCAATATTTAGAAGTGTCATTGTGCTTGGTAATAAAGGGTTAATTCAGCTTCTCTCTTTCTTGAATGTGCATTTCTTTCACTGGGGAGGCCAAGTATTTAGGACCCTCCCACACTGGAAGCAAAATTATGCTCAGCATGCCTAAACATGTTTGTTGCTCACAGGGTTTTAACTTTATTTCCTTGAACAGTGGCTGCAGAGACATTTTGTCTGGGAACCATGAACAGGAAAGAGACTGGTCCCATCCATTCCATAAACACAGGTGTATTTGGAAGTCCCGCTCAAAGAACATGACAGTCATTGACTTGTTTTGTTCTCTAGCTCAGAGCTTCATCCACAAAATAGAACTGTCTCTCATTAGCCCTGCAAAGTAGATCTATTGGCTGCAGGCAAGTTTGTTTCAGAAAAGTTGCCTGATATCACCACATTTGCAGGAGAGAAGGGAACCGTCTCCTGTTGTTACAGCGTGTAACACAACCCGACTAATCATTTCTCAGAAAGATAATTCCTCTTCGCCTTCCTAGTAAAAACTGCTGGGACTTGCTTCTCCGCTGCCACGAGCTTTGTTGAGGCATTTACACCTGTGAAAACCAATGAAAAAAAAAAAAAAAGTTATTAAATATGCTGGAATGGATTTAGTAATGTCTCCATGCAACTTGCGCAGAAGTAAATGATGGTGCAGGACTGGAAAATCAAGGTTTGTTTATTGAAAGCAGTCCTTCCACTCCCAGGGTCAGGCCTGTGGTTTGGAAGATGATACAGACAAGGTCTCAGATGAAAAACAGGTTGTGCTTGTACTTTTGAAATCTTCATTATAATGTGTTCTTGTGAGGATTAACATTCTGTAGGAAGTCTTCTGTTTTATGCAGCTAATCTGACGCTTGCCAAGTCATAGAAGAAATTGTGTATGAAAATTAATTTCGCTCCTCATTGTTCTATTTACTTTGGAGGTCACTTCTCCTTTCCTCTTTATGCAATATAAGCAAAAACCCACCAGAGCAGAGCTTTGATCTATAGGCAATCACAGACCTCATTAAAACTGACAGGCACGCTGATCGTGCTTTGTTCAGGAAGAAGCAATTAAGTTCTTTTATGGCGTTAAGACAGCTAAAAACGAGAAACTGCTGCCCACGGCACAGGGCTGGATGGCCCAGCGCTAAGATGAGCTAACTCGTATGTATGAGCAAGCACTAATTTGGGGAAAGTCAGAGAGATTTCTCGAGGGACTGCTTGCGAACGCGGCAGCAAGAGCACAGATTGGTTGCAGCTGTGTTTGCCTGTGTGCATGTCCGGGACCGGAAACACCAGGCCAGAGCCAGCAGACAGTGGGAGAAGCAGTGGTGCATGGCCCTGAGAAAAAGCCAAGGGACAGCTTCTTCTGGGCAGGCATCCTGGCTGGAGCAGCAAACTTGGACTGCCGCACGGCGCTCCCTCCCAGTTGCTTCCTCTGCGTGCGAGGAAATGGGACGTGGCTGTACATTCTTTGTAAATAAATAGGATGACGCTGAGGAGATAACCGAATTCATCATCAGTTCCCCCCCCACACACACCTCTGCAGGAGAACCTGGGAAAGTCTTAAATAGGAGTGAACGGTGTGGGCCGGGGTTCTGCGTGTAAAGCTTTTCAGTACTGCTAAACCAGGCATCGGAGACCCTGCAGTCTCTGAAATTCAGACCTCGGGACAGCAGTTGATCATTTCAGTCGCTGATGATCCTTCATGGATTTTTTAATGCCTGGTATTTCTGCAGTGCGTATTAAAAGTAGCTTTTATGGAACAATAACAAGAAACTGCTTTCTCTGATCCCTCGTTTGGAGTCTTTAATGTAGTCCAGATGTATCTGTTGAAAAGAAACGTAGTCAGATACGATGTAGTTGTGAAGCATTTATACATGAGGAAGGTGTTTGATACACGGAGCTGTTTTGAATAGTTCCTTTATTTGTGTTATCTTACAGTTATCTTCTTACCAATCTATCGGCATCAGAGCTCTTGCAGATGTATTTCTGTACTTAGGTCCCCGCAGCAACTACATGCATTGTATGTCTCTGATTGTCTCTCTCCATTTGAGGGTACGTTTACACCAGCACAGCCGAATAAAGCACTGTACTCTGCATGTGCTCTGACACCTCTGCAACACCTCCTTCCCAACGTGAAGCCTTAACCTCCTTCGGTGAGAAGTAGGAGGCAGGCAGGAAGCCAAGGATAAGACTGGAAAATGCCCTCAACTTACCTCTTTTCCTTGGCCTTTCACCCTAAGAAAAAATTACAATCTCTGCTAACACGGCCTCAGAGAACCCTCACTGATTGGGAATACAAGCCTCGGTGGGAAAAAAAAAAAAACTAAACACAAAAAATCTGCTTTTAAGTCCAGCTACATTTATTGATCAGTTTTGTGTTAGACATCTTCTCCAGCACAGCACAGGGGGTGCCTGGGGCCTGGAATGAGCAGCTGGTGTGGCCGAAGGGCAAGGCTGTGTTACTTTTGGCAGCGGGGCTGGCAATGGCTGGCTGGAAGCATTTGTGAAATTACGGCCGGGAGGGGGTAAGGGGGAGCACTTCTAGTTTGTGCTGACGTGTGTGCCAGCTGCCACCAACATGGGTCCACTCCCTGCCTCATCCTGGTGCCGGTGTTGGTTTGGCTGCCGGATCAGCTGGCTGAAAAAATTGATCCTGCTGAAAACTTTTTTTTTTAAAAAAAAAAAAAAAACCAACCCAAACCCGACAACCTGGATTAGCTTTCAGCTCTGTTGGCAAGTCGATCTAGCCTAACATGTGGCTGCATGAGTGTCGGAGCCAGCGGAGAGGAGGCATCGGGAAAGCATGACTAAGGGAAGGGGAAAGGATAGAATTATCTTTTTTTGCTAGTAGCACAGTCTCGGCTCGGTTTAACCCCCTGTGAGTCTGCCTCTCAGGGTAAAATTACTTGTTACAGCTTGAGTCACTCTAATGGCTCGCTTCCACGGGAAGGGGAAAAAAATCCTGTTCCTCTTTTCCTTGCTCCTCTGATGGTAGTCCTGATGATTGTCTGATCTTGTGCTGAACTGATTTAGCTTGTTGAGTCAGCAGAAAACTAACCCAGGCAAAGAAAAGCGTTCTGCTCTCTTAGTGGGTTGAGTCAGCTCCGTAAAGCATCTGCCGAGGCTGGCAGAGCTGGCCCAGGCGAGGTGGGCAGGAGAAGTCAGCCCTGAGGTCACTGATGAACCGCAGCAAGCAGCTTCAGTCTCAGAAATCTCCTGTCTTAGTAGAAGAGCCACAATCTGGGTTCTCTCTCTAGTTTAAAGATGACAATAGGTGCAACCCCTTTGTCTTACGAGCCTGGTGTTTGTCTTGTAAAGCTGGAAGTTGACACGGAAGTTGAAGCCTTCACCTTTGGCAGAAGAAAGCCCAGGTCAAGGAGGGACAAGAACATTTTCAGGCGGGCAGGCGTCCACTCTTATGCCCATACAGCTCCTTCTTCATTTGTAAGGAGACAGCCCAAAGAATTAATGGAGAATAAAATGTACCCTAAAAATATATCAGGAAAAAAAGTTATACGAGTATGTATGAAATTATGTATGGACTTAAAATGAGGGAGAAAACTAAAACACCATGTTGCTGTTAATATTTTTAACCATAAAATTAAAGAGAAGATTAGTAGAATCAGGAAATTCTTGATATAAAAATGGCTGTTGGGAAAGCACAGACAAGGGGTCCTTGGAAAACATAAATGTACAAGCATTTGGGATATCACTTGAATGCAATTTGGGTAGCTGAGGAATAGCTTAATTCATCACTTTTCGGAAACTACCTGGAATTACTTGTTTTTAATAAACAGCAAAGAAGGTGCTGGACAATTAAGAAGAAACAAGCAGGACGTTGAAGTGCAGCTAAAGTTGCTTTTCAGCAGCAGCTTTACCTCCTGGGACCTTTCTTTTGTAGGCAGTGGATGAAATGCCAAAGTGTGTGAACAATCCAAAGGGGATTTTTGGAAATACTTCTCTTTGGCCAAACTGTTCCCATCGAGTTGAGCTGAGAGGGCAGGCCAGCTCGGATGGAGGCAGAAGGAGGGAAGGTGTGGAAGAGGATTGCTTTTCCTCTGCTGGCTGCAGTAAATTGGGGAACCACAGCCTTGGTGTGTTATTGAGTGTTTTTTGAAATCCAGATTCCTAAATGATTGGAAGAAAGATGTCAGGTGTGTGAGAGAGCTTAATTTGACAGAAATCATAGAATCATAGAATGGGTCAGAAGGGACCTTACAGATCCTCGAGTTCAGTTTGGATGATGTGAGTTGCCTGAGAGCTGTCAGGAGCACCGCAAAAAGGGTAAGAATCACCATCTGAGCGTTTCCAGCCCCAGTGTCACAGCCCTGTGACCGGAGGGTCCTCCCAGGCGGACGCGGGATCCCTCCTGCGCCGTCTCCCCGGGACAAGTCGGTGTCGCTGCGGGAGACCTGCGGGTCTGACGAGGCCACGTTCCTCTCCAGCAGACTCACCAGTCGGAAAGGGTACAGCATTAAAGCAAACAGTCTCCATCCTTTTATGAAGCACGTGAGGGTATCTGTCTAAAATAATGTTGTTTTGGGGGGTGTTTATTTTTATTTTTTTAACAGGCGCTCTCAGGAGGTGGAAGATGCTCGGTGGGACTGACACCCAGCCGCGCTCCCCGTCAGGCTGCGCCGGGCGCGCCCGTGAGCTGCGGGCTAAAGTCTTAATTTGGCAGAGTTAATAAATAACAGAAACCCGTAAATCCCCCGGCGGGGGTGGGGGGCAGGCAGCTTGCTCCGGGCTGCGGACCGCGGCCACCGCCTGAAGCAGCCGGGCCGCCCGCTCCTCTCCTCTCCCCTACCGGCTCCGGGGGCTTCCCCCGCCGCTCACGGGCAAGCGGAGGAGGAAAAGCCGCAGCAGCAGCAGCTCCTGCCCCGGGGCCGGATCGGCGGCCGCCGGCCAAGGTGGGTGGGCGCACCCCGTCCGGGCCGGCGGGCAGCAGCTGCCAGCCGATCGCCGCTGCGGACCGGGGCCGGGGCCGGGGCCGGGGCCGGGGCCTGCCCACCCCTCCTGGGCCGAGCGGCAGCGACGGCGGGGCGCGGCGAGGAGGGGCGTGCGGCGGCGCGGGCGGCGGATGGCGGCCCTCAGCATCGCCCGCTGCCGCTGACCGCTCCGCCGCGGCTGTCCGAGGTGAGAGGGGGGCGCCGGGCAGGGCCGGGCCGGGCCGAGCGGCGTGGGGAGGGGGAAGCGGGGGCGGCGATTGGGGCCGGTGTGGGCGGCCGAGACGGCCCCGCTCCCCCCGGCCCGGAATGGTGAGTACCGGCGGCGGCAGGAGGGGCAGGCCCGGCTGGGCGAGCGCAGGCCGCGGCGTTGTGAGGCGACGGGACGCGGTTCCGCTCGCAGCCCCGTTCCTGGCATAAACCCCGCCGCCGCGTTATCCTCTGCGCGGCCAAGGCTGACTCCGAGGGCGGCTGACTCCCCCCGACCCCCGGGGAGGCCGCGGCCGGCGGCTGGGGAGAGCGGCGGGGCCCGGCGGGAAAACGGCATCGTTTAGGCGGGTGTCGGGGATCCCCCCCCCCCCCCAGGGGAGGAGAGGGGCTGTGGCCAGAAGCTGCGAGGGACCTGCCGGGGCAGAGGGACAAGGGGGCGATGGCACTATCCCTGTGCCCTGCGCTCAGCCCAGTGTCAGAGCCAGAAACGTTGTACTCATGGGGCCGGAGCTGCACGGAACCGAGATTGCTTGTTTCTCTAGGCCTTTCTAGCGTTCCCGAGGCTGAATGTGTTGGATCTACCGGATATTCCTGGAAAAAAAACTCCGTCCATGAAATAACAGGTTTAAAGCACGGCCACTTTCATAGAATCGTAGAATGGTCAGAGTTGGAAGGGACCTTAAAGATCATCAAGTTCCAACCCCCCTGACATGGGCAGGGACACCTCCCACTACAGCAGGTTGCTCCA